>JARHVA010007537.1:567500-661083 GCA_037957365.1 Torreya grandis | reverse complement strand
TGGTTGAAGTTTCAATTGGCACTCCATGATCATCTTAAAAATCTTTCTCATCAGCGAGAAGACATCCTCATTCTTGGTGTCCTGTCTGAGCGAGAATTGGTCTTTGTGCGGATTGTCCTCATTCTCGGTTTCCGGTCTGAACGTGAAGATTGGTTCAGATAATCCATTTCCAATCCTCTTTTCTTGTGGTTGACCGACTTCCACATAAAACAGTAATCCTTTTAGAAAATTAAAACTGTACTTTGTGCTTCCAACTCACTATGTCGACATAGCGGGTACTTATTGAGGTGTTTTTCGTCCTGTCTCAGTGGAGAAGACGTTTAGAGTCTTGAATGTCCATTCGCTTTCACATTCTCTTGTAGTTGAGACCTTTGCACATAGCGAATGCAAAGCGAAACATCGTAATGTTCATCATTTTTCCCGTGTACTTGGAAATCCTGTAGATTCCATTTCCCAATGAGACAATATTCCCAGAGAAAAGTCTCTGGTTTTTCTATGATTTCTTCAATCTTCCCTTCCATTGTGGAATTCTTCCTCTTTTCCCATTGCAGGGAGACTTCATAGAATGCCATTTCCGCTACTTTGAGGAGTCGTGGATGACGACACCAACAATTGGAGTACTACATGTCTTGGAAACCTTTCCCTTATATCTTTAAGAAAATACTTGTGTTAGCGTGCACTTATTGACGTGTTTTTGGTCCTCTCTGAGCGAGAAGAATGTTGAATGTTCTTTCATTTCCACATTCGCTATCGCTACAGCTCACGGGTTCAAATTTTCCGCATTCGTAGGTAAGACGTTGCCTCATGGCGGACATATTAGTATTCATCATTTTCCCATGTATTTTGGAAAATTATAGACGTCGTTTCGGATGAGACAAGGATACTCAATATCAAGTTTTTAAAGTCATAAGATGTTCACGTTAGGGAATGTGAGGAGAAACATCTTAATATTCATCTAATAGTGACCATTTTTTAAAATGTATTTAAAAATTTTGTAAAACTTATCTCGAATGAAATAAAGATATATAATATCAATTTTTTAAGATTCTTTGATCTGTATTTAATAGATTGATGATATTATTGTTATTTTTTTTAGATAAATACTAATATCGTTATTTATAAGGTAAACTTCTTTTAAGTGGACATCAATATCAATTATAACATTCTCAGAATATAAATGATATATTATAAAATTAATCTCTTTTTTTAATGTAAAGATTTTTATATAATTTTAAATAATATTTTTTTTTTCTAATATTGTAATAGTTCCTTATATATAGATTTAACTTATTTCAATTTAATTTTATGATTTGTTCTTTACAATTATTTGATATTTTCTTTGATTATAAGATTTTAGATTAATATTTTAAACCTATACAAATAAAAATATTTAATTATCTTTTTATTATTTTATAAAATATATATATATATACCAATTATTCTTCTCATAAATACTTGATCATTTAAAAATCTAATATTAAAAACTATAAATTAAATTAAATAAAAATTAAATTTTACATTGTATTAATAAAAAATGCTAATAGATATTAAATCGTCATTACATCAAAACTATCAAGTAACTTGTTAAATATTTTAAAATTATTTAATTTCAAAAATCAATTACCATTAAAAAATTTGGTTTGAAGGAGAATGCTTACTATAACAAAATTATTAACCGAAATGCTAAAATACATAAAAACATTGAATATATACTTAATCTTTACAATAAAAAAATATTATACTTAGAAAACAACAAATGAATGCATGTGAACCGCTTACATGCAACATAAAAACTAACAATGAAAATAATTTTAGACATATAAATTTTAGTCAAGGAAATGCCTTTTTCATTGGAGAACTAGTATGTCTATGTTGTAGATAGTGTTCAAAATTAATATTTCGAGGATACACAACAAATTTTATGAGGTTTGTTGTAGGTATTTATTTTATGCCCTTAATCTTTTATGAGTATTTTACTATGGAAAATAAGATTTCATGTATTTTCACATATAAAATAATATTTTATGTTATTTTTGTAATGAATTTTATTATCATAATAAATATGTTAATATAATTTTGTTATGTTTGTTTTTTTAATTATATTATAAATTTTTGTAATAATAATTTTATATATTATAAAATAAACTAAGTTTAATATTGAGCTATATTGTGTTTTTAATGTTATTCTCAAATTTTTGGCTATTTTCATGTATACAATATTTCTTCTTTCTATGAAATTAATGATTCATGAAGACATGTAAAAAATAGAATACTAAGAATTTTAGGCTTTCAAAGTAATATATGACATTCATTTTAATTTTATAAGAAAAATTTATTTCATTTTTTTATATTTTTTTAAAATTAAAATTATCTCACTTCATAAATACAATATTTGTAACATATATGATCACCTTATTTTTGCATGTCATTAATATGAAAATCCCCAAATTCATAATTTGTATGTTATATATGAAGAGAAAAGACTATAATATATGTTTAATCTTTGTGTCATAGACACCTTTTTGTGATGTACTGTAAATTAAAAATTATCTCATTAAATATTTTTTTTGTGTCAAAATAGTGCAAAACATCTTTCCCTCTGTTCGATAAAACATTTCTAATCGATTTATTTTGGGCCATTTTTTAGTTGGATAGGTTTGTCCATGTGCTAACAAATTCAAAATGGATCTATTTTGGGCCAATGAGAAATTTTAATTTGCATTAAGTGATAATTTTTTGTTTGAACTATGTGATACAATATGTCAGTTTATTACAATATCATGGTTATGATTTTTTAAATATAAATTGTGTCATTTTTTCCTCAAATAATAAGTTTATATGATGGAAATTATTGTTAATATAACTAAAATATTTAATATAATAATAACTTTTAAAAAGGCTATGTATTGAAAAAACCTTAACTAGAGAAAAATGATTTAAAATTCAAATATAGCACTAATAAATAATTAGAAAATCATAAAAAAATAAATTTAAATCATCATAATTAAATATATTACATGTAAATAACAAAACAAATTAAATATAAAAATAAATTTAAAAAATTAAAATTAGGAATAAAACTATCTTCAAAGAACAAAATTGAAATTATATATAATATTAGAATGCTAAAAAAATATAGAAAATAATTTTTAACATAATCAAATAAAAATTATAAAATATAATTTTATAAATTCATCAATAATAATAATAATAATAATAATAATAATAATAATAATAATAATAATAATATCCATTTGATTTCTATCATCCATACCATCCTCCTCTTCTTCCTTATCATTATCCAAATTATCATCATTCTCATCATGATTGTCATGGTTTTTTCTCTCTCCTCATCATTTATATTATTTGTACTATTTATGAAAAACTAAACATCTTTTAAAAATAGAAATATAATCCTGAAATATTAATAATATAATTGATAAAATAAAATATTAAAAAAAACTATTTTATTATATTGAACAAAATTATTTTTATTTTAAATAAAAACAAATAAATAATACAAATATAGTTCTTAGTTTATGATAATTTTAATTCCATATATTTAACTATGTCAATAAATAAAATTTATATTATCAGTACATTTTATTTATTTTTATTATTATTTAAATTAAAAATAAAAACATATAAATATAATATATCTAACTATCTATTATAACTAATCTTAAATAAATTAAAACAATTTGAAAAAAAGTTGATTCCTAAATTGTAACTGATAAAAGAGTATGATAGACTTTAAGAGCTCGTTTCCATATTCTCTTCAAGGATATGTATTCATATATACCCCATTTCAAATGAGATGAGACCTAAGCTTAATATTTTAAGACCTCTTGATGCATACTCAGTAGACATCAGTACTCCGTAATAATTCATAAGATGCGTAGATAGCTTCCACTGTCTTTTAGAGTGGACGTCAATACCATTACTTTTTAATTAATTGAAACCTACAATACTCAATAATAGATATTATGGGATACAATATTAATCACTCTCGAATATGGAGATGGCTATACTTTTCAAATAATATCTTTAATTTATATTGTTTTTTTTTTTCAATATTGTAATAGCTCTTAGTGCATAAGTTTAACTTTATAATTCTTTCTTTGTATTTATGTGGTGTATTTTCTACTCACAAAACCTTTGGACTCACATTTTAAATTTATTGAAAATAATATATTTAAATATCTACTATTATTTAAAAAATAAAAAATTGAAAATGAATATGGAGAATTGATATATGAAAACCTCTTTTACTTGTTCTTTTTATACATACTTTTGCATATGGACATCTACTCTTAAAAATTAAATAACAAATATTTTTATATTAAATTAAGAAAAATAATAATATACATTAATAATTATTAATAAAAAGCCACATACAAAAAATCTATCAATTGACCACATATAAGAAAGCTATGTTGGGGAAAGTATGGAAGTATTATAGTTTGTATTTATCACATCTCTGTATTGTCGAAAAGAAAAGTAGCCATCAATTATATGTAAGTTATACCATCAAATAAAGCTCTCTCAAAGTAGTGGCTTTACTTCAATTGAATTTGTCACTAGGAAAAAAAATGACCAACAATTGATTTTTAAGGTTTCAATTTACATCTCCACAATTCAATATGCCCAATCCAAATTATACTCTCATTTGTAATGTCCAAAACATTTAATTGGTGTGAGCATAAAAATAGAAATATCAAACAGACACTAAAAATATAATACAAAAAATTATAAAAAGAGAAGAAACAAATAATAGAAAGAGTGTTATTAGGTGTTGTATTAATTATAAAATACTAAGCAAACACATTAATTGTATAACGGACTACATCTCCAAATTTAAAATATGTAAGAGCATTTGAAGTGATCAATGCCATAAATCTAAAGAGGAGATATTTAGCATAGTAGTTGTGTCTTGTGTTGATATTCTTTTCATTGATTGTCGTGTTTTTGTTGGCAAAAAAAAACTACAATTCTACCTAGCTATGGTTTTGAAGAAATGGATTTGCAAGGGACATAGGGTGATTGAAGGAGAACTCACCATTTATTTTTGCTTTAGTTTGTAAGATTTAAGTTTTTATGTGTGGTCCATATCATTTGTTGTCCCTATGGGATGGATAGAATAGTGTCCATAATTTAGAAGGTTGATTATGTAATGGATAAAGTGGTCTTACAATAGAATTATTTTTTCTCGATGAAATTGGTGTAATAAATAAGTGAAAACAATGATATTTGGGTTTTGATCTAGGTTTTGATTGAAGAAATGATCCAAGATCAAATAAATAAAGTTCAAAAGAAATGAGAGATGAGAGAGGTTTTGTCCACTTATATTGAATTTAAAGGATATCTCAATCATATCAAAATTAGTCAAATAAATAAGACAATTACTTAATTATGATAATTTTGAAGGTGAACTTGATTAGACCTACCATTATCATAGATCCACAAATCATTGACAAGAAAGCAGTTATCTTAGAATTAAGGTCATTTGTTGAGCAATTCAATGGCATATGGATATATTAAGAGGAACTGATTAATTGCGCTTACACAACTAGAAATTAGATCTTTCTTTCTCTTTCTCCTACGTCGCCATAAGTTTCTTTGTTGTCATGTTCTATAATAAAGAAGATATATTTTTTTTTTTGAGGCAAGACATTAGTTTTTTTCAAATGATAGTATTTATCTATTTAATTGCAAAAACATCCTTAATCAAGTCTGATGTATTTAGGTAATGGTTCCATATCTAATATGTTTTTACTTGCACAACACATCCCATTTTAAAACTAAAAATAGGGACCCTCTTTTTGTTTTGAAGCTTGGTATTATAACTGAAGGATTTTGTTCATGGTTTCTTATTTAAAAGTGTATTATTGGGAATGTAAAGTTATTAAATGTAGTCTGAATCAGCTTTGCTATTTATCCAAGCATTAATAATTAAATCTACATTATAAAAACATGACATTGGAATTACATCTAGGATTGCATTAATTTGAATGTCAGAATTTGCATGATGCTAATAAGTCTTGGTCTATTTTATTGTTGTGTTTCAAAACACATTTGAAACTTCCTTTTCTTAGAATATTTAAAAATGGTTTCATGAAAATTATTTAACTTTTCAAATTTTATTTCTTCCTTTTTTTCAGCAATTTGATCTTTTTCTACTTTAATTTGATCTAAATTGAGTAGATATTTATAAGTTGTTATCCTTTTACTGATTCATTTTCATATAGAATGTACTAAATTGTCTTTAAAATTAATCAAAATGACTAAGTCGTCATGCAATTTCTATTTTATACTTAATCATTTCTCAGCTTGGAACTTAAACATTTTCATTCATATTTTTCTAACCATTTCATTTAAAAAATTAGTCATTATTATTTCAATTCAAATTTTGTTGATTGTTCCTTTTCATCTCTTTCCTTCAAGTGACAATATAATCATGGTACCACATGATGACTTCTTGTGGCTCTCGATAACTTAGACCTATTCGTAAGGGCTTTCAACACTTAATCAATTTTACCAAATGTTTCCCAGAGCTATAAGGAAATTTTTTGCTCAGTAAGACCTAGCCAATTATTCAAAGGAGTTGTCAGGAATCACATGGAATATTTTTGCTACTCCATTAGACATATCCAATTTTTAAAAATATCCCAATGGGTTTCCACATCCAAAAATATTTGGTCTAACGAATAAGTGGGATGTTGTAAAGTGTCAAAATCCAAAAGACCTAGTGATCCTAGTAAAAATGATACAATGCAAAGACTCTAGATGAGTAGGTTAGTAGAATTATGCCATGTGTCATGATCCCAAAAACTCATTTCCTTACAAAGATCCATACAAGCAAAGAGCCTCTGGGTTAGTAGACAAGTTGGATGTTGCCACATGGCACCATGTAGTTGACTCACTATCCTAAATATGGTCATATAAATAAGCAAATTTTTAGGATAGTGGATGAGTAAGATGATGTCATGTGACATAATATCACTACTCTGTAGCCTTGGGTTGGTATTTATAATGATATTGCATGGCATAATCTCTCTTCAACCTGGTATAAATACTCATCAAGCATAAAATCCCTTTTTCCAAGTACTATAAAAGTGTAAAGCAGATCTATGGAACTAAATTGATAAATAGAGGACTTGATAGCTATGTTTATAGAAAGGAACTATTTCAAATTTTATGTCCCATTTGGCTTCAAGCCTATCAAAAGTCAATAATAAATTGCACATTCAATTTGATTTGTAGAATCAAGTTGCAGTTGGTTTCTCACCAAAAAATGATTTGAAATGGTAGAATTAAATGTGAATATGGGAAAAGGCATTAATCAAAATATGGCATGTGCATTGTGTTGTCCCCAAAAAATGTCACTCATTTTTGGGACAACATAAGAACTATTTTGGTCCTGCAAGACCGAAATTGTCTCTTCCCTTTTCAAAAATTGTTATGAGCCTTCAAATCCTTCATTTTTCAAGATTTTCATATATCTACAGACTCTATAGGCTTGAATCTATGGACTCAGTTCTATGGACTTCACAGGTTGATTTCTATAGACTCTGTAGGAAAGGAACAAGCTCTCAACACTTAGACAATTTCAAGATTGGTTCAATGCCTTGGTTCAACCAAAAGGGTTCATCGAGAAGCTTCTAAGCAAGGATTAAACCATTGAACTATTGAACCATTGAACCTTAAACCAATAAAGGGTTCAACAAGTTCAAGGTTCAACATTGTCGACAAGCTTCAAAGAGTCAAGCACTTTGTCAAGATTCAATAGTTTGACTGCTTCACGGTTCAAAGGTTCAATGCACGATTCGCTTAGGTGGTCAATTAAAAGAACAGGACAAAGGAATGAACCGTTGAATCATTAAACCAAAGTTGGTTCAATTGGTCAGTTCAATCAAGCATTTTGAAGGAGTGCCTAAAAGAAAAAGATCAAAGAGCGGAAGCTGCCATGTGTCACTTGCCAAGACACATTATCATTTGTTTCTGAAAAGAAAAGGAACGTGCCATGTGTCCCTTGTAAAAATCGGTAGAAGCTGCCAAGTGTCAACAAATTCAGTCTCTTCCTTTTGTTTTGATATTGAGCAAGGACTATGGTGGGCCTCAGGTGAGTGGCTAAACTCAGTGGAGTGTGACAGGTGTCTACATCTGTGTCTCTAGTTTCTTATAAGCTTCAAAGCTTCTTATAATAAGCTTCTCTCAGAGTAACATGGAGGGCACCAAGTGGCAGCTGTAGAAGTTTTTAATATGTTTTTATAAATGCAACGAAACATCCCACGTGTCCCTTGTAAGACTTGGTGGAAGTCACCAAGTGTCAACATCTGCGGTCTCTTCCTTTTGTTTCGTTATTTGAGTAAGGATTGTGGTGGGCCCCAGGTGAGGTGCTAAGGTCAAGTGGAGTGTGACAAGTGTTTGTGTCTGTGTGAATCCAAAAGAGTCTCGAATGTTTCTACAGTGTTTCTAAGAGCTCAGTGGAAGCTGCCAAGTGTCATTTTCCACAGGACTCTCAAAAGGGGTCTAGAGCTTCTATAATTTAAACGGATGCTGCCAAGTGTCCTCACCTATTTCACAGTGGAAGGTGCCATGCGTCATTGGTTAAGATTAGTAGAAAGTGACCAAAGTGAGTAGGAAAGACATGAAGGAATTTTTAAGGAGGATGACGGACCCGTAGCCGTCAAATTAGGGACAAGCAACTAGCTGTTAGCTTTTAAACAATGACGGACCTAAAGACATCAAATTTATAGCAATAAAGTGTTTGTTGATATTTTTAGGATTAAACACAGACTCGAATGCATTCAAAGGCCTTAAGGTCAAGGTCGAAAGGAAGAACCACTGAGAGGAAGAACCAAAAGAACTAGAAAGGGGAAAATATGCCTTGAGGGCTCAAATTGTAGCAGGAAAGAGGGAAAGGCCAAAATATCTATAGGAGTTATTTCTAGTAGGTGGAATAGTCCACCAAGTAGATATTTGAGACTGCAAACATTGAAGGTATGACCTGTTTGTCTCCTTTGGAGTAAAGGCAAAGTGGATAGCTACGCAGATATTAGGTGACAAACTAGATGACTCAGGCCCAGGAGAAAACATTTAGGATGAATCAACATGCCACAGTTAAGGTGGCAACCCTACCCAACATGGCCCTCTTTGACAAAACTGAGGTTGGAAAGAGTGCCAAGCATTTCTTGGTTTCTATACATTGAAAATTCTCTCATTATACAAAGGAGATCTTCCCATTAACAGAAGCAAAACTCTACCCAAATTGAAAGGTGAATACTGAGACTTTGAACTCATATTATTGTTCATATTATTTTATCTGAATGAGAAAGCAAGTGACTTGTAGACTTTGTGTTGTTATAGCTTGTATCATTTTAGGATATTGTTTTTATGTCTATCTTTTGAATGTGTTCTTGTTTATTTGATCTAACAAGCAGAACTAGTGGAAGTAATCAGGAAGGTGTCCTGAATCCAACTGTGGAGAGACTTTGTGCCCCCATAATTGCCTTTAGAGTGTTTTCTTTCTATTCTTGTGTAAAGGATCTTGGGATGACTTTGTTCCCTCATTATCCTTCATATTTTGTTTCTGTGTAAAGGATCTTGGGATGAATTTGTGCCCTTATTGTCCTTCATATTTCACTCTTGGGTAGTTGAGGAGGAGACTTTGTGCTACATATCAAGCTATTGGTTTCTACACCCTTGGTTACTAGTTACTTTTACTACCTAAAAGAACTCTTGTTGTTTCCTGCAAGAACACTTCTAAAATAATAGAAGTGCCTTTAGTGTTTTCACCAATATTTTCTCCTCTGTTTGTTAACATCATCTCTAAAAAAAGATAGATATATGGCTTATCCTACCCCCTGAGTGTTTTTTCTGCTTATATATAGTATATAGCTCTTGTATATTTATAGGGAACCTCCCCTTGATGAGGGGAGAGATTTGTCCCCTTTGGATGTGGTAAACCTGCAACTTTAGCTGGCCAATCTTCCTATGATGTTGTTGAAGAGACCTATTTTGATCACTAGTTAGCTGGTTGACAAAATATTCACCCAACAGTTTTTGGTGACTCCACTGGGGACACAGTAATTTTATGTAATTTGAAGCCTCAAGCTTCAGATTGAAACATCACCTGTGTCTTACCCATTATCATTATAGCCTTATCCATTTATCCCACTGTGGAAGAATGAGCTACTCTAGTGCTTTACCATTTTTAATCTTTCCTCCTAGCTTTGCACATTAGTTTTTGGTGACTCCGGTGGGGATGAACATGCAGTCTGAAGCCTCAAGTTTCATATTGAATCAGTCCTTACCCTTATCCATTATAGACTTTGGTGACTCTATTTTGTGTCTTACCCATTATCATTATAGCCTTACCATCTCCCTTTACCTCCATGCCAACTTGGATAGAATGCATAGTTTGAAGCCTCAAGCTTCAAGCTGAAGCAAGACCAATACTTTCCCATTTTTTGTTTTACAATCTAGCAACTCCATTCTATACAAGAAGCTAGAGAGCATAAGGTCTTGTTGAACCTATCTTTGAGTTTGTACAACAAGGAAATTTCAACTTATTCCCTCCCTAACTTCAAGTTCAATGATCCAGGAGTGTTCCTCCTACCCGAACCAGGTCACCAACACAAGGTAGAGCTATTTTTTTGATGTTAGTAGAGCTTTGCCAGTAAATCTTACTCCACCTCTACATGAACTTCCATGCAGCTCAAGGAATAACTTCCCCAAATTCTTTGGTGATGGGAGAGTTCATCCTAATGAACACATTGCAGCCTTCAGCATAGCCTATGGCGTAATAGGCATGGGGTATGAGGATGTAGCAGTCAGGCTATTTATGGAAACACTACAAGGTGTTGCTGTAGACTGGGTCTACCATCTGCAAGCTAGGTCAGTGACTAACTGGGACACACTCAAAGCTAAATTTGAAGCTAGGTTCAAGCCTATAGAAGATGCACATGCTTTACTGGCCCAACTCACACAGATGAAGAAAGAACCTCATGAACCTATGAGGGATTTCATAGCAATATTTGCCAAGCTGAGGAACTGAATTCTTGCTATTGCTCAGCCAACACCTGAAAACCTTAAATATTTCTTCATCAACTCACAACTGCCTCAAGTGATTTTTTTGCTAAGACGTGATAGCCACATAGACCTATAATTTGCTCAAGACTTGGCTACTGAGGTAGAAGATGACCTTATCTTGGTAGGAAAGACAAGGAGAAATCCTCACAGAGGTAAATCCTCTTCATCTTCTGAATATCTATCTACAAGCACTATTGATCAAATGGTGCAAAAGCTAGAAAAAGAACTACTAGCCTTGAAAAGACAAATGGCCCAAGGTATGTCTACTCCTCCTAATCGGTATATGCCAAGGAGGACATTTCAGAACCAGTCATAACAAGGCAATGCTACAAGGAATCAAGGGCAGCCAAATCATCTTCCTCCCCCATATAGGAACCTTGCCCTTCAAGCACCTCTAACCAACTCAGTAGTTGGATATCTAGAAATTGAACATGATTTATCTTTCCAACCTAAATTTGACCAAAAAAATGACATTGATATCTTCACGGAGGACCAAGAAGAATCAGCTAGTGACTCCAACATTGGTTTCCTAAATTCCCAGGATGAACCCAGAAGTGAAGGTGAAGCAGAGGAGGGATCATATGCTGTGTTCACCTAGTCCAAGAATCAATTAGCCCACCAAGCTAATAAAAAAGGAATAGAGAAGTGACCTTAACCAGCAATTTTAATTTCTAAGCGTGGAACCACTTTACCCTTCTAGCCAAAGGACCCAATGGTTGCTAAAAAAGTTAAGTACCCCAAACATTTCTGCACTTTCAACTTCAAATTCACAGGGTAGTCCTCCCCCTCCCAAAAACCAAAAGGATGAACTCCAATCCTCTCTTTCTAGTCCATTTCATCCATTTTACATAATTGACCATGTCAAGAAAACCAAAATTCAAATGACTGAATTTCAATTTCTACAAGCCAACCCTGAGCAGTTGGACAGGTTGGTGGAGTGTGTGAAGAGTACAGTTGTCCCTGCAGGATAAGATATTAGAAAGGTAACTCATGATCCCCCAAAGAACATGCTCATCCCAAATAATCTTGCCATTACTCCTACTACCCTTGGGAAAATAGAGCCTTTCTATGTTTTCCTATTGATAAACGGTCACAAGCTAAGAAATTGCATCATTGATTCTAGTGCATCTGATAACGTCATGCCTGCCAAAGTGGCAAAATCTCTTGGACTCACACTGAATAAGACATTTGGGAGATGCTTCTCCATTGAGAACAAACAAGTGCCACTATTGGGACAAATCAAGGATGCCCAATTTGTGTTTTCAGCATTATCAGATAAGAGAATCAAGATGACAGTCCTGGTGGTCGACGTCCCAGCTTCATACGACATTATGCTTGGATGAAATTTTTGCAAGGATGTGGGCAGTGAGTTGAGCATGGACCTATCTGAAGCAAGGATCCCTGTCAAAGGCATCAGGAAGAGGCTACTCCCTAAAAAGGAGGCAAAATATGTTGTCACTTAGACATCAACACCTGAAGCTTAGATTCTATTTGAGTCTTCAGGTAGGGGTAATTACTTCTTATCCACAGAAGATGTTCATGTTTCAGATGATGAAAGTCCTATAGGTGGCAATCCAAAGATTGATTCAAATGAGACATCAAAATAATTATTAGGGCATAGTATAGATAAAAAAGGATCTTCCCTCTCTAGTGAAGAAAAATATGATAGAAGATCAATTTCTGATGATGTTCAGATCTGAGAATTTGATGGTAGTAATTCCTCTACCAGTTCAGGATCTGGGATTGTGTTGATATCTCCTCAAGGAGATATTCTTCCTTCTTTACATGAATTGTAGTTCAACAACACCAACAACACTGCCGAGTATGAATCTCTGTTACTCGGATTGAAATCTTCTCAAGACAAAGGTGTTAAACTCCTTCACGCTAAAAGAGATGCTGAAATGATGATTTATCAGGAGTTTGATGCTGACAATCAAATCATGCATTAGACTAAACCAGAAGAACAACAAGCTATGGTAGTGGGCCATACTACTGCATGCCAAAGTCATGAAGAGGAACTCTTCACTGAGAGAGCAAAGATCTATGGTTTTCAGATTAGCGACCATGTCTTACCATGGGGCAAGAAGAGAGAACCAAAAGGAGTGAATAGGAAATGTGATTCCTGGTGGAGAGTTCCATTCACCCATCATCGATTCTAGGGACAAAATGGTTTCCTACTGGTTTATCAGGATGGAATGCAATTTTCATTGTCTCACAATGGGCAACATCTAAATCACTTCAATTCTTGAAGTATCAAATAAGTTCACCTGTATATATGTATATTTGTATAGTCTTTAGTTCTATTTTTTGATTTTTATTTTCATTTTTGGCACCTTTCTCTTTTGGGTAGCATGACTCCATAGCCCAATGGCATACTTCAAGGCACTGTAGATTCTAGTTTCTACTCCCTTCAGCTATTCTAAGTTTTCAACTGAAGGAAGTTCCCCAACTAGAGCTAGCTGTTGTCCCCAAAAAATGTCACTCATTTTTGGGACAACATAAGAACTATTTTGGTCCTGCAAGACCAAAATTGTCTCTACCCTTTTCAAAAAAAATTATGAGCCTTCAAATCATTCATTTTTTAATCTTTTCAGATATCTACAGACTCTGCAGGCTTGAATCTATGGACTTTGTAGGCTTGAATCTACGAACTCAGTTCTACGGAATTCATAGGTTGATTTATACGAACTCTGTAGGAAAGTAACAAGCTCTCAACACTTAGGAAATTTCAAGATTAGTTTAAAGCCTTGGTTCAGCCAAAAGGGTTCATCCAAAAGGGTTCATCGGCAAGCTTCTAAGCAAGGATTGAACCATTGAACCATTGAACTATTAAACATTGAACCAAAAAAGGGTTTAAGGGTTCAACATGTTCAAGGTTTAATGTCGTCAGCAAGCTTCAAAGAGTCAAGCACTTTTTCAAGATTCAATAGTTTCAACCGCTTCACGGTTCAAAGGTTCAAAGGTTCAAAGTATGATTGGCTTAGGTAGTTAATTAAATGAATGAGAAAAAGGAATGAACCGTTGAACTGTTGAACCAAAGATGGTTCAATCAGTCGATTCAATCAATCGGTTCAAAGGAGTGCCTAAAAGAAAAATACCAAAGACCAGAAGCTGGCACGTGTCACCTGTCAGTACACATTATCATTTATTTATGAAAAGCAATAGAATGTGCCATGTGTCCCTTGTAAAACTTAGTGGAAGCTGCCAAGTGTCAATGGTCACAGTCTCTTCCTTTTGTTTTGATATTGAGCAAGGACTATGGTGGGCCCCAAGTGAGTGGCTAAACTCAGCGGAGCACGATAGGTGTCTACATCCACGTTTCGAGTTTCTTATAAGCTTCAAAGCTTCTTATAATAAGCTTCTCTCAGAGTACCATGGAGGGTGCCAAGTGGCAGCCAAGGAAGGTTTTAATTTATTTTTCTAAATGCAAGGAAACATGCCACATGTCCCTTATAAGACTTGGCAAAAGTTGCCAAGTTTCAACATCCACGGTCTTTTCCTTTTGTTTCATTATATGAGTAAGGATTATGGTGGGATTAGGGTGAGGTGCTAAGGTCAAGCAGAGCGTGAAAAGTGTCTGCGTCTACGTGAATCTAAAAGAGTCCCAAATATTTCTACAGTGTTTCTAGGAGCTCAACAAAAGCTGCCATGTGTCATCTTTTGCAGGACTCTCAAAAGGGGTATAGAGCTTCTATAAGTTAAGTGGATGCTGCCAAGTGTCCTTGCCTATGTCACAATGGAAGGTGCCATGTGTCATTTGTTAAGATTAGTGGAAAGTGGCCAAAGTAAGCAAGAAGACATGAATAAATTGCTAAGGAGGATGATGGACTTGTAGCCATCAAATTAGGGACAATCAACTATCCGTTAGCTTTTAAACAATGAAGGACTCAGAGACATCAAATTTTCAGCAATAAAGTGTCTGTTGATCTTTGCAGGCTTAAACGCGAATCCAAATGCATTCAAAGGCCTTAAGGCCAAGGCCTAAAGGAAAAACTGCCAAAAGAAAGAACCAAAAGAACCAAAAAGGGGAAAAGATGGCTTGAGGGCTCAAATTGTAGCAAGAAAGAAGGAAAGGCCAAAATATCTATAGGAGTTATTTTTAGTAGGTGGAACAGTCCACTAGGTAGATATTTGAGCCTGATAACATTGAAGGCATGGCATGTTTGTCTCCTTTGGAGTAAAGGTGAAGTGGACAACTACACATATATCATGTGACATACTGGATGACTCAAGCCCAAGAGAAGAGATTTAGGATGAATCAACATGCCACAGTTAAGGTGGTCGCCCTGTCCCAGCATGGCCCTCTTTGATAGAACTGAGGGCTCATTGAAGGCATTGACTGCAGCATGGTCCATCTGATGGGAAAGAGTGTCAAGCCTTGCTTGGTTGCTATACATTGAAAATTCTCTTATTATACAAAGGAGATCTTCCCATTAATAGAATCAAAACTCTACCCAAATTGAAAGGCGAATATTGAGACTTTGAGCTCAAATTATTGTTCATACTGTTTTATCTAAATGAGAAAGCAAGTGACTTGCAAACTTTGTGCTGTTATAGCTTGTATAATTTTAAGAGATTATTTTTATGTCTATCTTCTAAATGTGTTCTTATTTATTTGATCTAACAAGTAGAACTAGTGGAAGTAATCAGGAAGGTGTCCTGAAGCCAACTGTGGAGAGACTTTGTGCCCCCGTAATTGCCTTTAGAGTGTTTTCTTTTTGTTCTTATGTAAAGGATCTTGGGATGACTTTGTGCCCTCATTATCATTCATATTTTGTTTATGTGTAAAGGGCCTTAGAATGACTTTGTACCCTCATTGTCATTCATATCTCACTCTTGGGCAGTTGAGGTGGAGACTTTGTGCTACATCTCAGGCTGTTGGTTACTACGCCCTTGGTTACCAGTTACTTTTACTACTTGAAAGAAATCATGTTGTTTCCTGCAAGAACACTTCTGAAAGAAGAGAAGTGCCTTCAGTGTTTCCACCAAGATTTTCTCCTTTGTTTGTTAACATCATCTCTGAAAAAAGAGAGATGGATGGCTTATCCTACCCCCTGAGTGTTATTTTTTGCTTATATATATATAGTATATAGCTCCTTCATATTTATAAGGAACCTCCCCTTGATGAGAGGAGAGATTTATCCCCTTTGGATGTGGTAAGCCCACAAATTTGGCCGATTAATCTCCTTATGATGTGGTTGAAGAGACCTATTTTGATCACTAGTTAGCTGGTTGACAAAATATTCACCCAACAGTTTTTGGCGACTCCGCTAGGGACACAGTAATTTTGTGTCATTTGAAGCTTCAAGCTTTAGATTGAAACATCACCTGTGTCTTACCCATTATCATTATAGCCTTATCCATTTATCCCACTATAGAAGAATGAGCTACTCTAGTGCTTTCCCATTGTTAATCTTTCCTCCCAGCTTCGCGCAACAGTTTTTGGTGACTCCGTTGCGGATGAACGTGCAGTCTAAAGCCTCATGTTTTAGATTGAAGCAGTCCCTACCCTTATCCATTATAGACTCTGGTGACTCCATTTTGTGTCTTACTCATTATCATTATATCCTTACCATCTCCCTTCACCTCCATGCCAACTGGGATAGAATGTGTAGTTTGAAGCCTCAAGCTTCAAGCTGAAGCAAGACTAGTTCTTTCCCATTTTTGTTCTACAATCTGACAACTCCACACTATACAAGAAACTAGAGAGCCCAAGGTGTTTTTGACCCTATCTTTGAGTTGGTGAAACAAGGGAATTTTGACTTATTCCTACTCCAACTTCAAGTTCAACGATCTAGGAGTGTTCCTCCTACCCATACCAAGTCACGAACACAAGGTAGAGCTATTTTTTCTGTTGTTAGTAGAGCTTTGCCTATCCACACGCTGCCTAAATTTTTTATACCTCTTTTTCATAATCCAATCATGGCAGTTCAAGGTCCCTGGGGTAACTCATTTGGCCCACTAAATCTTACTCCACCTCTATATGACCTTCCACACAGCTCAAAGAGGAACTTCCCCAAATTCTTTGGTGATGGGATAGTTCACCCTGATGAACACATTGCAGCCTCCAACATAGCCTGTGGCATAATAGGTGTGGAGTATGAGGATGTAGCAGTCAGGCTATTTGTGGAAACACTACAAGGTGCTACTGTAGACTGGTTTTACCATCTGCAAGCTAGGTCAGTGACTGACTGGGACACACTCAAAGTTAAATTTGAAGCCAGGTTCAAGCCTATGGAAGATGCACATGCATTGTTGACCTAGCTCACATAGATGAAGAAGGAACTTGATGAACCTATGAGTGATTTCATAGCAAATTTTGACAATTTGAAGAATAAAATTCTTGCTATTGCTCAGCCAACACCTGAAAACTCAAATATTTCTTCATCAACTCACAGCTGCCTAAAGTGAGTTTTCTACCGAGCCATGATGGCCACATAGACCTAGAAGCTGCTCAAGACTTGGCTACTGAGGTAGAAGATGACATTATCTTGGCAAGAAAGTTAAGGAGAGATCCTAATAGAGGTAAATTGTCTTCATCTTTTGAATATCCATCTACATGCACCATGAATCAAATGGTGCAAAAGTTAGCAAATGAACTGCTAGCCTTGAAAAGATAAATGGCCCAAGGTATGTCTATTCCTTCTAATCAAGATATGCCAAAGAAGATATTTCAGAACCAATCATATCAAGGCAATGCTGCCAAGAATCAAGGGCAACCAAATCATCTTACTCTCCCACAGAGGAACCTTGCCCTTAAAGCACCTCCAACCAACTCATCCAAAACAATCTTGTCATTACTCCTACTACCCCTAGGAAAATAGAGCTTTTCTATGTTTCCCTATTGAAAAAAGGTCACAAGCTAAGCAACTGCATCATTGATTCTGGTGCATCTGATAACGTCATGCCTTCCAAAGTGGTAGAATCTCTTGGCCTCACACTGACCAAGACATTTGGGAGATGCTTCTCCATGGAGAACAAACAAGTGTCACTACTGGGACAAATCAAGGATGCCCAATTTGCATTTGTATCATTCCCAAACAAGAGAATCAAGATGACAGTCCTGGTGGCCGACGTCCCAACCTCATACAGTATTCTGTTCGGATGAAATTTTTGCAAACATGTGGGCGGTGAGTTGAGCATGGACTTATCTAAAGCAAGGATCCCTGTCAAAGGCGTCATGAAGAGGCTACTCCCTAAAAAGGAGGCAAAATATGTTGTCACTCGGATATCAACACCTAAATCTCGTATTCTATTTGAGTCTTCAAGTAGGGGTAGTTACTTCTTATCCACAGAGGATGTTCATGTTTTAGTTGATGAAAGTCCTGTAGGTGGTGATCCAAAGATTGATTCAAAAAAGACATTAGAAGAATTAGTAGGGCATAATACAGATGAAAAAGGATCTTCCCTCTCTAATGAATAAAAATATGATAGAAGATCAGTTTTTGATGTATTCAGATCTGAGAATTTGATGGCAGCAATTCCTCTACCAGTTCAAGAGCCAAGATTGTGTTGATATCTCCCCAAGGAGATATTCTTTCTCCTTCACATGAGTTGTAGTTCAGCAACACCAACAACACTACTGAGTATGAATCTCTATTACTCAGGTTGAAATCTACTCAAAACAAAGGTGTTAAACTCCTTCACGCTAAAGGAGATGTTGAACTGATAGTTTATCAGGAGTTTGATGATGACAATCAAATCATGTGTTGGACTGAACTAAAAGAACAACAAGCAATGATAGTGGGCCATCCTGCTGCGCACCAAAGTCATGAAGAGGAATTCTTCACTGAGAGAGAAAAGATTTATGGTTTTTAGATTCGCGACCACATCTTGCCATGGGGCAAGAAGAGAGCACCAGAAGGAGTGCATAGTAAATGTAATTCCTGGTGGAGAGTTCCATTCGCCTGTCATCGATTTTGGGGACAAAATAGTTTCCTGCTAGTTTATCAGGATGGAATGCTATTTTCATTATCCCACAATGGGTAGTGTCTGAATCACTTTAATTCTTGAAGTATCAGATAAGTTCACCTGTACATATGTATATTTGTATAGTCTTTAGTTCTATTTTGTGCTTTTCATTTTCATTTTTGGTGCCTTTCTTTTTTGGGTAGCATGACTCCATAGCCCAATGGCATACTTCAAGGCACTAGAGATTCTAGTTTCTACTCCCCTTAGCTATTCTAAATTTTAAATTGAAGGAAGTTCCCCAATTGGAGCCAGCTATTGTCCCCAAATATGTCACTCATTTTTGGGACAACATAAGAACTATTTTGGTCCTAAAAGACTGAAATTGTCTCTTCCCTTTTCAAAAAATGCTGAGCATTCAAATCCTTCATTTTTCAAGCTTTTTAGATATATACAAACTCTACAAGCTTGAATATATGGACTCTGTAGGCTTGAATCTACGGACTCAGTTCTACAGACTTTGCAGGTTGATTTCTACGAACTCTATAGAAAAAGAACAAGCTCTCAACACTTAGGCAATTTCAAGATTGGTTCAATGCCTTGGTTTAACCAAAAGGGTTCATCGACAAGATTCTAAGCAAGGATTGAACCATTTAACTATTGAACCATTGAACCTTGAACCAAAAAAGGGTTCAAGGGTTCAACAAGTTCAAGGTTCAATGTCATCGACAAGATTCAAAGAGTCAAGTGCTTTGTCAAGATTCAAAAGTTTCGACCGATTCATAGTTCAAAGGTTCAAAGGCTCAATGCACGATTAGCTCAGGTGGTTAATTAAACAAATGGGATAAAAGAATGAACTGTTGAATCATTGAACCAAAGTTGGTTCAATCGATCAATTCAATCAAGCAGTTTAAAAGAGTGCCCAAAAGAAAAAGACCAAAGACCAGAAGCTATCACATGTCACCTGTCAGGACACATTATCATTTATTTCTAAAAAGCAATAAAACATGCCATGTGTCCCTTTTAAAACTCAATGGAAGCCACCAAGTGTCAACAACTGCATTCTCTTCCTTTTGTTTCGATATTGAGCAAGGACTATGGTGGACCCCGGGTGAGTGGCTAAACTCAACAAAGTGCGACAGGTGTCTGCATTCACGTCTCAAGTTTCTTATAAGATTTAAAGCTTCTTGTAATAAGCTTCCCTCAGAGTATTGTGGAGGGTGCCAAGTGGCAGCTGTGAAAGATTTTAATATGTTTTTATAAATGCAATGGAACGTGCCACGTGTCCCTTGTAAGACTCGGTGGAATTCGCCAAGTGTCAACATCCACGATCTCTTCCTTTTGTTTCATTATTTGAGTAAGGATTGTGGTGGGCCTCAGGTGAGGTTCTATGTTCAAGAAAAACATGACAAGAATCTACATCTGTATGAATCCAAAAGAGTCCACAATGTTTCTATAGTGTTTCTAGGAGCTCAGTAGAAGCCGCCACGTGTCATCTTCTATAGGACTCTCAAAAGGGGTCTAGATCTTCTATAAGTTAACTGAATGCTGCCAAGTGTCCTTGCCTATTTCACAGTGGAAGGCACCATGTGTCTTTTGTTAAGCTGAGTAGAAAGTGGCCAATGTAAGCTGGAAAGACACGAAGGAATTTTTAAGGAGGATGACGGACCCACAACCGTCAAATTAGGGACAATCAACTAACTGTTAGCTTTTAAACAATGATAGCCCTGAAAATGTCAAATTTGTGGCAATAAAGTATCTATTGATCTTTGCAATCTTAAACACGGACCCAAATGCATTCAAAGGCCTTAAGGCCAAGGTTGAAAGGAAGAACTATCGAGAGGAAGAACCAAAAGAACCAGAAAGGGGAAAAGATGGCTCGAGGGCTCAAATTGTATCAGGAAAGAGGGAAAGGCCAAAATATTTGCAAGAGTTATTTCCAGTAGGTGGAACAGTCCACCAAGTAGATATTTGAGCCTACAAACAGTAAAGGCATGGCATGTTTGTCTCCTTTGGAGTAAAGGTGAAGTCGATAGCTACGTAGATATCAGGTGATAGACCAGATGACTCAAGCCTAGGAGAAGACATTCATGATGAATCAACACACCACAGTTAAGGCATTCGCCCTATCCCAACATGGCCCTCTTTGACAAAACTGAGGGTGCATGTAAGGCATTGACTATAGCATGGTCCATCCCATGGGAAAGAGTGCCAAGCCTTGCTTGGTTGTTATACATTGAAAATTCTCTCATTATTCAAAGGAGATCTTCCCATTAACAAAAGCAAAACTCTATCTAAATTAAAAGGTGAATATTGAGACTTTGGGCTTAGATTGTTGTTCATATTATTTTATCTGAATGAGAAAGTAAGTGACTTGCAAACTTTGTGCTATTATAGCTTGTATCATTTTAGGAGATTGTTCTTATGTCTGTCTTCTGAATGTGTTCTTGTTTATTTGATCTAACAAGTAGAACTAGTGGAAGTAATTAGGAAGGTGTCCTGAAGCCAAATGTGGAGATACTTTGTGCCCCCATAATTGCCTTTAGAGTGTTTTCTTTTTGTTCTTGTGTAAAGGATCATGGGATGACTTTATTCCCTCATTATCCTTCATATTATGTTTCTGTATAAAGGACCTTGGGATGACTTTGTGCCCTCATTGTCCTTTGTATCCCACTCTTGGGCAGTCGAGGTGGAGACTTTGTGCTACATCTCAGGCTATTGGTTACTATGCCCTTGGTTACTAGTTACTTTTACTACCTAAAAGAACTCCTACTATTTCTTGCAAGAGCACTTCCGAAAGAAGAGAAGTGCCTTCAGTGTTTTCATTAGGATTTCTCCTCTGTTTGTTAACATCATCTCTAAAAAAAGAGAGATGGATGGCTTATCCTACCCCCTGAGTGTTATTTTCTACTTATATATATAGTATATATCTCTTGCATATTTATAGGGAACCTTCCCTTGATGAGGGGAGAGATTTGTCCCCTTTGGATGTGGTAAACCTGCAACTTTGGTTGACCAATCTCCCTATGCTTTGGTTAAAGAGACCTATTTTGCTCACTAGTTAGCTGGTTGACAAAATATTCACCCAACAATTTTTGGTGACTCCGCTAGGGACACAATAATTTTGTGTAATTTTAAGCCTCAAGCTTTAGATTGAAACATCACCTATGTCTTATCCATTATCATTATAGCCTCATCCATTTATCCCACTGCGGAAGAACGAGCTACTTCAATGCTTTCCCATTGTTAATCTTTCCTCCCAGCTTTGTGCAATAGTTTTTGGCGACTCCATTGGGGATGAACATGCAATCTGAAGCCTCAAGTTTTAGATTGAAGCAATCCCTACCCTTATCCATTATAGACTCTAGCGACTCCATTCTATGTCTTACCCATTATCATTATAATCTTACCATCTCCCTTCACCTCCATGCCAACTGGGATAGAACATGCAGTTTGAAGCCTCAAGCTTCAAGCTGAAGCAAGACCAGTTCTTTCCCATTTTTGTTCTATAATCTGATAGCTCCACACCATACAAGAAGCCAAATAGCCCAAGGTGTTTTTGCCCCTATCTTTGAGTTGGTGCAACAAAGAAATTTTGACTTATTCTTGTCCCAACTTCAAGTTCAACGATCCAAGAGTGTTCCTCCTACCCATACCAGGTCACCAACACAAGGTAGAGTTGCTTTTTTGTTGTGAGCAAAGCTTTGCCTATCCACACGCTACCCAAATTTTTATCCCTCTTTTTTATAATCCCATCATGGCAGTTCAAGGCCCCTAGGGTAACTCATTTGGCCCACTAAATCTTACTCCACCTCTACATGAACTTGCATGCAGCTCAAGGAAGAACTTCCCCAAATTCTTTGGTGATGGGAGAGTTCACCCTGATGAACACATTATATCCTTCAGCATAGCCTGTGGCATAATAAGCATGGAGTATGAGGATGTAGCAGTCAGGTTGTTTGTAAAAACACTATAAGGTGCTGCTACAGACTAGTTTTACCATCTGCAAGCTAGGTCAGCGACTGATTGGGAGACACTCAAAGCTAATTTGAAGCCAGGTTCAAGCCTATGGAAGATGTACATGCTTTACTGGCCCAACTCACACAAATGAAGAAGGAACCTCATGAACCTATGAGAGATTTCATAGCAAAGTTTGACAAGCTCAGGAACTGAATTCTTGATATTGCTCAGCCAACACTTGAAAACCTCAAATATTTCTTCATCAACTCACAGCTGCCTAAAGTGAGTTTTTTGTTGAGACATGCTAGCCACATAGACCTAGAATCTGCTCAAGACTTGGATACTAAAGTATAAGATGACCTTATCTTGGTAGGAAAGATAAGGAGAGACCCTAATAGAGGTAAATCATCTTCATCTTCTGAATATCCATTTACAAGCACCATGGATCAAATGGTGCAAAAGCTAGCAAATGAATTTCTAGCCTTGAAAAGACAAATAGCCCAAGCTATGTATGCTCCTCCTAATCAATATATGCCAAGGAGGATATTTTAGAACCACTCATATCAGGGCAATGCTGCCAGGAATCAAGGGTAGCCAAATCATCTTCCTCCCCCATAGAGGAACCTTGCCCTTGAAGCACCTCCAACCAACTCAGTAGTTGGATATCTAGAAACTGAACATGATTTCTCTTTCCAGCTTGAGTTTGACCAAGAAAATGATGTTGATCTCTTCACATAGGACCAATAAGAATCAGCTGGCGACTCCAACATTAGTTTCCTAAATTACAAAGATGAACCCAGAAGTGAAGGTGAAGTAGAGGAGGGATCATATGTTGTGTTCACCCAGTCCACAAATTAGTCAGCCCAGCAAGCTGATAAAAAATAATAGAGGAGTGACCTCAACCAAAAATTTCAATTGCTAAGTGTGGAACCACTCTGCCCTTCTAGCCAAAGGACCTGGTGGTTTCTAAAAAGGTAAGTACCCCAAACATTTCTACACCTTCAACTTTAAAGTCACAGGCCAGTCCTCCCCCTCCCAAAAACCAAAAGGATGAACTCGCATCCTCTCTTCCTAGTCCATTTTAGTCATTTGACATAATTGACCATGTCAAGAAAACCAAAATTCAAATGACTAAATTTGAATTCCTACAAGCCAACCTTGAGCAGTTAGACAGGTTGGTGGAGTGTGTGAAGAATACAACCATCCCTGCAAGACAAGAGATTAGAAAGGTAACTAATGATCCCCCAAGGAACATGCTCATCCCAAATAATATTGTCATTACTCTTACTGCCCTTGGGAAAATAGATCCTTTCTATGTTTCCCTATTGATAAATGGTCACAAGCTAAGCAACTGCATCATTGATTCTAGTGCATCTGATAACGTCATGCCTACCAAAGTGGCAAAATCTCTTGGCCTCACACTAACTAAGACATTTTGGAGATGCTTCTCCATGGAGAAAAAATAAGTGCCACTACTGAGAGAAATAAATTATGCCCAATTTGCATTTGCAGCATTCTCAGAAAAGAGAATGAAGATGATAGTCCTGGTGGCCGATGTCCCAGCCTCATACGACATTCTGCTTGGATGAAATTTTCGCAAGGATGTGGGCAGCGAGTTGAGCATGGACCTATCTAAAGTAAGGATCCCTGTCAAAGGCATCATGAAGAGGCTACTCCCTAAAAAGGAGGCAAAATATGTTGTCACTCAGACATCAGCACCTGAAGCTCAGATTCTATTTGAGTCTCATGCATGGGTAATTACTTCTTATCCACAGAGGATGTTCATGTTTCAGCTAATGAAAGTCTTGTAGGTGGCAATCCAAAGATTGATTCAAATGAGACATCAAAATAATTATTAGGGCATAGTATAAATAAAAAAGGATCTTCCCTCTCTAATGAAGAAAAATATGATAGAAGATTAGTTTCTAATGATGTTTGAATTTGAGAATTTGATGCCAGTAATTCCTTTACCGGTTTAGGAGCTGGGATTGTGTTGATATCTCCTCAAGGAGATATTCTTCCTCCTTCACATGAATTGTAGCTCAGCAACACCAACAACGCTGCCAAGTATGAATCTCTATTACTCAGGTTGAAAGTTGCTCAAGACAAAGGTGTCAAACTTCTTCACGCTAAAGGAGATGCTAAACTGACGATTTATTAGGAGTTTGATGCTGATAATCAAATCATGCATTAGACTAAATGATAATAACAACAAGATATGATAGTGGGCCATACTACTGCGTGCCAAAGTCAGGAAGAGGAACTCTTCACCAAAAGAGCAAAGATTTATGGTTTTCATATTAGCGACCATGTCTTGCCATGGGGCAAGAAGAGAGAACCAAAAGGAGTGCATAGGAAATGTGATTTCTGGTGAAGATTTCCATTCACCCGTCATTGATTCTAGGGACAAAATGGTTTCCTGCTAGTTTATCAAGATAGAATGCTATTTTCATTATCTCACAATGGGCAGCATCTGAATCACTTCAATTCTTAAAGTATCAGATAAGTTCACTTGTACATATGTATATTTGTATAGTCTTTAGTTATGTTTTGTGCTTTCCATTTTCATTTTTGGCGCCTTTATGTTTTGGGTAGCATGACTCCATAGCTCAATGGCATACTTCAAGGCAGTGGAGATTCTTGTTTCTACTCCCCTTAGCTATTCTATGTTTTCAACTAAAGGAATTTCCTCAACTAGAGCCAGCTGTTGTCCCCAAAAAATATCACTCATTTTTGGGATAACATAAGAACTATTTTGGTCCTACAAGACTGAAATTATCTCTTCCTTTTTCAAAAATTGTTATGAGCCTTCAAATCCTTCATTTTTCAAGATTTTCAAATATCTAAAGACTTTGTAGGCTTGAATCTATGGACTCTGTACGCTTGAATATATGAACTCAGTTCTATGGACTTCATAGGTTGATTTCTACGGACTCTATAGGAAAGGAACAAGCTCTCAACACTTAGGCAATTTCAAGATTGGTTCAATGCCTTGGTTCAACCAAAATGGTCATCAGCAAGCTTCTAAGCAAGGATTGAACCATTAAACTATTGAACATTCAACCCAAAAAGGGTTCAACAGGTTCAAGGTTTAATGTTGTCAGCAAGCTTCAAAGAGTCAAGCACTTTGTCAAGTTTCAACAATTTTGACCACTTCACGGTTTAAAGGTTCAATGCATGATTGGCTCAGGTAGTCAATTAAATGAATAGGACAAAGGAATGAACCATTGAACCAAAGTTGGTTCAATCAATCATTTCAATCAAGCGGTTCAAAGGAGTGCCCAAAAGAAAAAGACCAAAGACCGAAAGCTGCCACATGTCACCTATCGGGACACATTATCATTTGTTTTTTTAAAAGCAACAGAACATGCCATGTGTCCCTTGTAAAACTCAGCAGAAGCCACCAAGTGTCAACAACTGCAGTCTCTTCCTTCTATTTCGATATTGAGCAAGGACTGTGGTGGGCCTCATTTGAGTGGCTAAACTTAGCGGAGCACGACAAGTGTCTGTATCCACGTCTCAAGTTTCTTATAAGCTTCAAATCTTCTTATAATAAGATTCTCTCAGAGTACCATGGAGGGTACCAAGTGGAGGCCACAGAAGGTTTTAATATGTTTTTCTATATGCAATGGAACATGCCATGTGTCCCTTGTAAGACTCAATGGAAGTCACCAAGTGTCAACATCCGCGGTCTCTTCCTTTTGTTTCATTATTTGAGTAAGGATTGTGGTGGGCCCTAGGTGAGGTGTTGAGGTCAAGTGGAGTGCGACAAGTTTCTGCATTTGCATGAATCCAAAAGAGTCCCAAGTGTTTTTACAGTGTTTCTAGGAGCTCAACAGAAGCTGCCACATGTCATCTTCCACAGGACTCTCAAAAGGGGTCTAGAGCTTCTATAAGTTAAGTGGATGTTGCCAAGTGTCCTCGCCTATATCATAGCAGAAACTGTCATGTGTCATTTGTTAAGATCAGTGGAAAGTGGCCAAATCAAGCGGGAAAGACACGAAGGAATTTCTGAGGATGATGGACCCGCAGCCATTAAATTAGGGATAATCAACTAGCCGTTAGGTTTCAAACAATGATGGACCCGAAGACGTCAAATTTGTGGCAATAAAGTGTTTGTTGATCTTTGCAAGCTTAAACGTGGACCTGAATGTATTCAAAGGCCTTAAGGCCAAGGCCAAAAGGAAGAACCAAAAATGGGAAAAGATGGCTCGAGGGCTCAAATTATAGCAGGAAAGAGGGAAAGGCCAAAATATCTACAGGAGTTATTTTTTGTAGGTGAAACAGTCCACCAGGTAGATATTTGAGCCTACAAACATTGAAGGCACGGCCTGTTTGTCTCCTTTGGAGTAAAGGCAAAGTGGATAGCTACCCAAATATCATGTGACAGATCAGATGACTCATCCCCAGGAGAAGACATTCAGGATTAATCAACACGCCATAGTTAAGGTGGCCGCCCTGTCCCAACATGGCCCTCTTTGACAGAACTGAGGGTGCATTGAAGGCATTGACTGCAGCATGGTCTGTCCCATGGGAAAGAGCGTCAAGCCTTGCTTGGTTGCTATACATTGAAAATTCTCTCATTATACAAAAGAGATCTTCCTGTGAATAGAAGCAAAACTCTGCCCAAATTGAAAGGCAAATACTGAGACTTTGAGCTCAGATTGTTGTTCATAGTATTTTATTTGAATGAGAAAGCAAGTGACTTGTAGACTTTGTGCCGTTATAGCTTTTATAATTTTAGTAGATTGTTCTTTTGTCTATCTTCTGAATGTGTTCTTGTTTATTTGATCTAACAAGTAGAATTAGTGGAAGTAATCAGGAAGGTGTCCTGAAGCCAACTGTGGAGAGACTTTGTGACCCCACAATTGCCTTGAGAGTGTTTTCTTTCTATTTTTGTGTAAAGGATCTTGGGATGACTTTGTTCCCTCATTGTCCTTCATATTTTATCTCTGTGTAAAGGACCTTGAGATGAATTTGTGCCCTAATTGTCCTTCATATCTCACTCTTGGGTAGTCGAGGTGGAGACTTTGTGCTACATCTCAGGCTGCTGGTTACTACACCCTTGGTTACCAGTTACTTTTACTACCTGAAAGAACTCTTGATGTTTCCTGCAAGAACACTTTTGAAAGAAGAGAAGTGCCTTCAGTGTTTTCATCAATATTTTCTCCTCTATTTGTTAACATCGTATCTAAAACAAGAGAGATGGATGGCTTATCCTACCCCCTGAGTGTTATTTTCTACTTTTATATAGTATATAGCTCTTGCATATTTATAGGGAACCTCCCCTTGATGAGAGGAGAGATTTGTCCCCTTTGGATGTGGTAAACCCACAACTTTGACCGACCAATCTCCCTATGCTATGGTTGAAGAGACCTATTTTTCTCACCAGTTAGCTGGTTGACAAAATATTCACCCAACACATTGGTATAATGAACATAACATAAAAGACAAAACTCAACCTTAAAGAGTTGTGATTTCAAGTTGCATAGGGCATTGGTGCTTGGCTATCTTGATGCAATTTTAACTACATTATCTTGTAGGAATTCACTCCTAGTATAATCAAGCATGGTCCTTGATGTTTTTATGGTAAAATTAATTGGGAATTCATTCATAATTAGCAAAAAATTTAGTGTCCCATATTAAAACAAAATTGGAGGTCACTAGGTGAATCAATTTCATAATGATGGTGAATCAATTTCAAAGGCATATAATACTGTAAGTGAATTATGAGGTGGTACATGTAAAATTTAATTTGAATATAAAAAACATCCTAATACCACTATGTAGCCACTAGACTACTCAATATGACCCCTTGACTTCATGATGTAGTCAGATGATTTCATGATACAATCATATGACTACATCATGTAATATTCCAAGTACACCATGCAGACACTTGACTATACCATATAGTCTCTCAATCATATCTTATAGTTGAGTGATTACATAATAAGTCAATTGACTACATCATGCAACCATGCAACTGCATCATACATTCACCTAATAGTATGATGTAGTCACTTAACTACATGATGTAGTCAAGTGACATCATCATGTAGTCATCACTTGGGATCCAGGTGATTGAACAAGGATAATTAAGGTCTTATGAATAAAAAAATTCCAAAACTTACATATTATTTCATATTTGGATTCCTCTCCAAAAATTAAGCAATTTCAAAAAAAAATCATCACATTCTGAATGTATTCAAAAGTTACAACCTTGGGAAGCTAGCAATTCAACATTGGACTTGGAAATGGATGATTACCTAATGTAGACATATTACTGCATGATGCACTCATGCAAATTCATCATGTAGTAAGGAGACGGCATCATGTATTCATCTCTCTACATCATGCATTCATCTATCTACAAATCTATTACTGAATTGCTAGCTTCTCAAGGCTATAAATTTTGCATATAGACTTGGATTCTGATGATTTTTTTTTAAATTGCATAGCTTTTCAAGAGGAATACTAATATTCAATAATATTTACAATTTTATATTTTTATGTCTTAACACTCTTAGTAAAATCCATCAAATAAACACTATAGATAAATGATGACTTGTTGTAGTAGCCCAATCACTTATTTAGTATCATTAGAAACTTGATTGATGTTTCATGATACCTACTTATTATTGTTTGACACCTTATTTTTGTTTCTTGATTGTATGATGTAGTCACCCAACTATTAGTTGTAGGTTTAGTATATTATATATACTTGCGAATGCCCCTAGAATGACCTTCTTGGTGCTAGAGACATACATTTATAGGAGAAAAATTATTTTAAAAAGTAAGTGGGATGAACCTTAAATTTAAAATATACCCTAAAATTTAGGTGATTTCACAATATTGGCTACCCCACAAAATCATGAAATTTTGAATTTAAAAAATGGAATATTCATGAATTAATGAAGATTCACCATTAAAATAATTCATGTTCCCAATTGATCTCAAGTGAAATCTCTACATTGAATTTATGTAAGTGCCCCATTAGTATAAAAATTTAAAACTCCTTAGACCTATGTACCTATATAGGATGAGTTCTTGTATTTTAATAATGTTTGGTTCCCTTAGAATAGAGTCTATTAGATAACTAGACTAGCTAGTTTTCCATAGTTAAGTAGTGTAGTCATTTGTTTTCATTAATTTCCCCAGCTTTCTTAGTTAGGTTTTTATGTCAAGGCTACTTGGAAGCCATGTTTATAACTCACATGAGCATCTAATGAATCCCAATTTGATTATTTTAATATAAAGATTTTTATCTAAAAGTTTTTTCACTTGATGGACTTGGTCTATGCATGTATATAATGACCCTATTTTTCTTATTGAATTTATTGTTTTATTCCATAGTTTCTTGCACTGTCCTTAGTTAGAGTTATGCTAGGTCTAGCTCAACTAAGTACTAATTTATCTAGATATTTGTCTACTCAACAAAGCCATATTGGTTGATATTAGAAATTAGGTTCTTATTTCTCTTTCTCACTGCCCTTTCTTATTTTTCTATTTTTTATCATTTTGTTAGATTAAATTAGTTTAGCTTTTGATTTTCAATATTAATCTAAACTTTATCTTAATTGCATGTTATTTTTTTTGGTTACTTATGCACTGTTGAATCCATGCAATAGATGTATATCCTTGAATCAATTATTTATTCATAGATAAATCATTACGTTATTTCTATATGCATTAGATCCACATTTATAATGTAATTTTTCTTTGTTTTAAATATTCACTAAAGACCCTTGATATCATATGTTCACAAGGAGCTAACTAGGTTACCCTACATACCAAGCCCTGGTAAGTGAGACCTTGGGATATTTGTTCACACAAGTCTCATTTTAAGAAAGATGGTGATTAAAAACCCTCGCCTATTATTTTTCATGTCACAACACCCCTCAACATGATCATTTGGATCTTATATAAATAAGGAAACAATAGAGTTTTTTAGAACCTATCACTTTAAAATGAACTCTACACACTTAAAATTTAAAAACTCATTTAAATTTTATTTAAGAATAAAGTTATGCCCCATAAAAATAACATCACTAAATAGGAATGTCATATTATATTAAAATTATAGTTATTTAAAACAACTTTAAGCTCCATCCTCAAATCAACCAATTATTTAAGGCTTTTTTTAATCCTTTGAGTGATAATTTTATAAAGCTAAATTTTGATAGGGCATCTAAAAGTAGGCTATGTATTTTTAGAGGTGGGAATATTTTTTTAGATAATTTGGGATAAGTGACATCCTATTATATATTTAAAATTTCATGGTCTTCAAAAAAATTGGATGAAGCACTAGTCATTCTCATATGATTGAGAATCACTACTAAATCTAATTTCATTACATTAATTATGAAAGGTGATTATCTACTGATCATCAACACTTTTCATTTGAGAAGATTTTATTAGTAATAGTTAAATTCAATCATTCAAAATAATCTCTAAGTCATTCTATAATTTTAAGATATTTATTTCTCCCATAACTATCATGAGATTAACTCTTCAACAAATTTATGGATAACTTTAGAACTCTCCATCTTCTTCTTAATGAATATTAGAATTGTGAAGATTAACCTTCTTAGGAATGATGCAAATAATTAATTTTAAAAAACTTGAATGAGTTAAAAAATCCCATTTGAATCTTTATGAAATTTTTCTTCTCCTCAAGTCCTTTGCAAAATGGGTTTTGTTGTTCTCTATATTTCACCATAGGTTTTTATTTTTTATAGTGGACATGGTTTTAATGGATTTGAGAAAATTGAGAAGCCTTGGTCAAAGTGTTGGATCAATTATTTTTAGCCACATTTTGGGCAATAATTGTTGGATTCATGTTTCTTGTTCTTTAGAGTATTTGTATCACTTTATTCTATTTTTTGAGGATGGATATTTTGATATTTTTCTTAAGCATTTTTCCAAAGTATTTGTAATGGTTAGTTTATGATTGTACAACTTTAGGAATCCATGTTATTTGTCTTAGTTTGAAATGTTGTGGTAGTTTTGAATGATTTTTTTGAGTAGTAATATTGGATAAGTGCATGGAGAACAGTTTGGAAGTTGGAGTTATAGTAGTTTTTCCCCTACTTTACCTAAGTGTTTCCATGGAGGTTCTTCCATCATGTACTCTTAGACTGTTCTTGGATGAAAATACTATTAATAACTAATAGTTTTATTGCTATATCTAATAGGTTTTTTCTTCTTCAGATTTTATTTTCTTAATTAATTTTTTCATATTTTAATCATTTGAATTTTTTAAAAAAAATCCTATCTCATTCTATTCTCTGGATAACTTATTTTATTTTTATATATTTAATTTAATTTATTATTATCTATAAAAAAACAATTTAGTAGTTTAAAATTTATAGACATTCATGTTTTAAAAAATAAACCACCATTGATAAAGTTTGTTGAAGTGAAATGCTTACAATGGAAAATCTATCAATCAACTTTATAAAATATATGGAAATGTCTAATTTACACATGGTGCATTATGTTTTCATCTTTAAAATGGAATATTATCCATTTAGAAACAAATAATGAGACAATGTGGCCACTTACCAATATAAACTAATAATGAGAATATGGATAAACAAATAATCTTCAAATATAAACTTTAATCAAAACGATATGCTCTTCATTGGAGGACCGGTGTGTTTATTTTTAAAGAAGTGTTCACGGTTTCCATGATGAGGATACACATTTTTTATGAGGCTTATTTTAGGTGTTTATTTGATACCATTGTTACCTTTCAATTATTGAACTACGGGAAGTGAGATATCATGTATTTAATTACATAAAATATCATATACGTTACTTTTTAAATGAATTTTAATGAAAAAAACAAATATATTAGTATATCCTTGCATGCACGTCTCTTAAATGCCATGTTATAGGTTGTCACAACATGAAATATGTTTACTATTATATAAGCTAAGCTCATTTATGAGCCATATGCCACTTCAAATGGTATTTTCATTTTTTTTTTTCCATTTTATCGAGGCATTGTATCCTCATTTGGTGAATTTCATAATCATGAATCCATATTGAACATGGAATACTAAGGATTGTGTGGCACTCAAGCTATGATATATGACATTCATTTATATTTTAGAAGAGACATTTAATTCATCATATTCTACCATTTCAAATAAACAAAATTGTCTCTCACCTCTCAAATACATCATCCATACCATACATCATTGCCTCTTTGACACATGCCATCAATATTTTATTATTTATTATGTTAGAAACAGAGATTGCATAACAATTAGTCCTTAACTTAATAGTGAAAATTGTTTATAGTTTTTTTTTAAATGAATTTTTAATATAAGTTTATTGAAAATGTAAAAGATAGGTAAGGAGTAATAAAACAATAGAAAAAAATAAATAGTTAATGGAAAAAAATGATAAAACCTATGGTCAAGTATAGAGTAGTTAGTGGCCTTATTTTAATTAAAATGATATGATTTTCACATTAGCAATTAGGGAAAAGATTTAATATCATTAAACACTCATTAGGTAAAAGGTAGTTACTGGTTTGAATTCATGAATACATGCTCAACAAAAAAAATATAATGACATGTGAATTGATTCATTTCTATTGTTAATAGGTTAGTCATTTAAAATTTTCATGACTGTAACCAATTCTGCTTTGCATCTAAAAAAATAACAATATAAAAAATATAAAAAACTTATAAAAAAGAAACATGACTTGTGTTTGCATTGGACATTTATTTACATTTGACATTTATAAGCATAATTAAAGTTTTTAATAATTTTTAAATTGCATAATTATTTTAAATTATTGTGAAAAATGAACTAGTTTTTATATTGAGTGGGGCATTGATGTTGATGTAACTATAATCAAGTAATAAGTATGTGCCTTTCATTCCAATAAAATGTTTAGTCATCTCTACAAGACAAGTGTCACTTTTTATGTACTAGTTCCCACCTTACTATCAATTTTTTATTTTTTATTATGGTTGTGTTGTTATTAGAGTGTGAGGTTTGTCTTAATACTGACTCTATAGGAGTCTTTTACTTCATAATATTGCTTGATATGTTTTGTGAGCTATTGATCAATGATACTTTTCAACTTGGAAAATCTCAGGACTTCAAAACTCTTTGGACTATTGGTTATAACTATACTTTGAAAGGGTTTTGGGTGAACAAGATCAAGATACATGATAAAATATCAAGAGTTTAAGACCTTTTGAATTATTCACTATGTATGTTTCCTCTGTGGGTTTCAAGTAAACAAGTTGCCACCATGTGTTGTGATCTCAAATCTTTGAAGGTTTTGTGACTTGTGACTTGTGACTTTGTACTTTGTTCTTCTAAGATTTAGGTTCATGTGATGATGACACATGTGTGATTACCATTGATATTGGGTTCTTTTAATTTCTAACTATGAACCTTTATAATATATACTCCATATTAATGAGGTTACACCATGTGGATGGTTCTCATTCATAAATGTTTCCTGAAAAGTCAATGGTGTGCTTGAACTTGTCAGGCAGAAGGTGTCTAGGATTGAGACACATGGATGATTATAATTTATCCAAAAAACTTATGATTTATGATAGTGTTTCTTATGACTAGTAGTGTCTAGGTAACTGGGATCTTGACACATGCATGGGTAACATTGATCCAGAGAACTTTAGATATAAATCTATATATTATTCCTAATGTGTTTTGATTGAACAAAATGTCATCATATGGTATGATCTTGGGAGCTTAGGGTACTACATGCTTTGACTATAGTGAAAAAAAGTATTTGGCCATGTGTTAATGATATGGTGAGATGTGGTGTGATCTCGGGGACTCATGAATTTGTATGCCTTAAAACATTTACAAATGCTAAAAATTCATGAGTGGAAAGGATGATACCACCTATCACAATCTCAAGAGCTTGGAGGCATGAATTTTTTTAATATTGTATAGGAAATGATTGGATTCAGGTATATGAGATGTCTTCCTATGGAATGATCTTAGAATCTCATGATACTTTTGACTGCTAACTATAATATGACTTCAACAAGTCACAAATAACCATGATTGAGATAATTGTAATAATCTTGTTGATCTAGGGAACATATTAAAAAAATTAGTCTAAATAACTCTATCATGTGCTTGGAGTGATCATGATTCCAACATGGGTTATAAGCTAGGGGGCCTTATAAAAAAACTTGAAGTACGGGAGTCTTTAGTCTTATTCCAATTATAACTCAAGTTACAATTTTATGTAGGATATGCATGTATATAAGATAGATAAAAAAATGCATGGTTATGATAAATATATGTATGACTATAAATAGAATAGAGACCTACGTGTTTCTATAAATTTAGATACATACAAACATATACAAAGCTTATGATGTTGACTGGGCATCGATTGTCGAAGGAGGTGGATACATGTTTGATATAGAGACCACATGTAAGCAATTGGATATTGTGGTTGAAGTCCCCTGAGCTGGCATTGTTTAATCTACTCATAACTAAGAGGTTACGAGGGCATTTAAATATATGATTATCATATCTGGAACATTAAATTTGGAGTAAATTTTAATTCTTATCATTTAAACATTATTTAATATACCCATACATAATAAACTACTAGGAAAATTAAATATATGATTATGTGGCCATTGATCACATGAAATTAAAAAAAATCTTATCCAAATAGCTATGGAATTGTAATTTATGGATGTAAATTTTAAATTATTAAATAAAAGAGAAAATATTTGAAATATTAGGGTTAATAATATTTTTATAGTTTATTCGAATATAGTGGGTACTTTTTTACCACTATGTGTATGTGTTTCGATCAACATTTGAGTCACGTTATGTGAACCATCATAGGGATAAAAATAAAATATTTCACAAACTATGAATAAAAACATTGATCCAAAAGTATACACATAACTATATATAAAATCACTCATCATAATAATAGAGTATATAGAATTAGGATTATTGTGTCATGATAGTAACTTCTTAAATTATATTTTCTTTACATAATACAAATAAAGTTTACAAAGTCAAATTTGTTAGTTAATTAGATTTTATTCAAAAATACATTTAAAGATGCATACAAATATGAATAGGCATTAGTATTAATAAGAAAGCATTAAGCCATCAAAAAATCTTATATTAGTAAGATAAGAGATATATTTTTCTCAAAAAGTTAATAAATAGACTAATAAGTAAGATATAAATCTATAAATTTCCATGACTATGAAGCATTATGATATAAATATAAATTAACTTGGTTAAGAGTGTGCAGGAATTGAAAAAGTAGCCAATTATCAATACAATAGTATTTGACTTCGATAGATCTTTAGATGAATGAAAATAGGGTTAAAATTTTTGGACTCTTTGTTTCACAATTCTTAATGTGGTTTTAATTACAATATAATTTAAATTATCATGACCATTTATAATAATACAAATATTATTTTATTAGATTAATATTATTCATCACCAATTAATGAGAAATAAATGAAGAAGGTAATGGAATTATTAATCCATTTCATATGTGTAAAATTTAAGATAAGAATCTTAAAATTAACATATTTCAAATACACATTTTACATCATTAGTCATTTTTAGAATTTTTATACTAATAAAAGATATACATAAATGTAACTAGAAAATTATAAAGAAATTATATAAATATACATTTATATAATTTTAAACAAATATTGAAGATAGATAAATATTAAAAATAAAATTAATAAAAAAAATATGTCATAATTTATGTTCGGCATTACTATATGTTAACATTAGACATTGATAAGCATTGTTAAGGATGTTTATAGAAAATATAAGTAAAAATAAAAAAAGTACTTGATCAAATCTTGTGAGACACGATAGTAAATTAGAGAAGGAATACTATAAAATTGTACTTTCAAAATAATTGATAATAAAAAGTTTAAATTGAAACATAACATCATAATAATATAATCGAACCATTTTTTTTAAAATTAATTATAATTTATTACAAATAATTAAAAATGTTTAATATATATATCATTTTATTAAATGTACTAAATATGATTGCTCATATATGTTAAAAAGACACATAAGAATTTATTCAAATTCATAATTTGGTGTAGCATCAATTTCACATGTTCAAGGTGGAATTTTAGAAAAAAAAAAGAACTAATAAACCATTATTTTGTTTTTATCCTAGACCCCATAAAATTTAATAGTGGATGATAGGAGCATAGAGATGAGTTTACTTGCCTAAAAATCCTTACAGCAAGGAAAATTATTTTCTTCACAGAAATTATGTTGCATTGAATTTATTAATCTTATTCCTGTTTAATTTATTTTCCAAACCACATGACGGAGGTGCCTGAATTCCAAAATGCTCACTCAATTATCTTTCTATTTTACAAATAAAAATTGTATCATTAAAATAAATTGGATTTAATGAATTTACACCTGAAATGGAATGGAGAAAGAGCATTAAATGGCTCTGGGACTTGACCCACATGTGCAAAGGCATTAAACCATTAAATGAGGTCAAAAGCTATTTGGAATAAAATGGAGAAAAGATATTTATTCCTATTGCTTTTATAAACTGACATATCATAATACAAGTGTAATAAAGCATTTAGATAACAATTATGATATCAAAATGAAGTATTTTTCTTGAGGTACTATGATAATTTTCACTTTGTTTCTATGGTTTCTATTCATAGTGTGAATGATTAAAATTGGGACTGTGTTAAATAGGATCTATAGAAAGTTGGTGTCCACAAAATTAGCATGTATGGGCTTCTACTAATTAGATGTCTGCCCATCTATAAAATGTTTCTGAGAAATTAAAATTGAAGGAATCTACTACCAAATTTAATTAATTAATGGTTGTTTTTAAATAAAAATTAAAGAAAAAAATTAAAAATATTGATTCCAAAGTTTGAAACTCATTTTCTTAGTATTAAAATAGATTACATAATATTTGTGACATTATTCTCCATTTTATATAATTTCTTATCAAATATAGTATTTATCTAGAATTGTCTTTGTTATAATGTAAATTAGAACAATATTAAAGTAGCTCAATTAAATGGTGTATTGGAAAACGTGTTTGTTTTTCAGGGTTTGAGACATCAAGCAGAGGTTATTATGGAAGAAGATTGATGGATTTTGGACTAACATGCAACAACAAAACCCCAGCGACTTGCAAAGATCTGGTAAAGTATGTTTTTTAGTATGCCATTCATTTGACAGAGAAAACCTATCAAATAGCTAATAATATTATGCCCATGAAATATTTGTTAAAGCTATTGTAAGTTAGACCCATATTACTGTAGGTAATTATATATAAATCTTGTTTTCACATATGACTTACTCAATAAGTATGAATGAAATTTAATTAGTACGGAAGGTAGTGTCACTATTGCTACTTACAAAATCTTTACAAAAATTATGACAGTATATTTGTCAATTTCATTGTTTTAATGATGAGATTTGACATTCTCAATAATTAATTAATCTTTTAATATATTTAATTAAATATTAATCACAATAAAAAATAATTAATAACATAAATAATCATAGAAAAAAATAAATATAATAATTAATAATAATATAAATTATCATATTAATTGATTGTTATGATATGAGTATAAAAATATTATTAAATAACATTTTTATAAATATTTTAATATTTGTATAAAAAAAATTTAAAAATTATAATTATTAAATTCATATACATTTTAAAAGAATTGATTAAGAAAACAAAATTTGATTCATTGGAAAAATATAAAGTATTTTTCAAAATAAAATTATTAGTATCCTAGCTTAAGAGGGACTAATAAGTAAAAATAATAAAATATGTACTTGGGGTAAAGACTTTTTTTTCTAATATAATGTAGATTATAAATTATGTCATTATTAAAAAAAATTATCAGAACAAATACACCAGAAACATGTAAGAGATCATGCCATGTTTTCAATGCATGTTTTAATAGCCAAATTTATTTTATATGGTAGATTTGGTTGTGTTAGAAAAATAAAATGCGAATTTTTTTTTGGGCTGATAAGATATTTGAATTTGCATTAGGGAACAAGTTATTATTTGAGTTATGTAATGTAATATGCATCAATTTATTAAATTGGCATGTTTGTATTTTTTAATAAAAATCTTGTAATTTTTTTCAAATAATAAAAAATTATGTAACAAAAATTATTGTTCAAATAAAGAAACTATCTAACACAATGATAAATGTCATCCATTTAAAAAAAATTAATTGTATAAAAAATGATTATGTATTATATGATATTCTCTTTCTCATGATGATGATGATGATGATGATGATGATGATGATGATGATGATGATGATGATGATATTTTCATGTACCACTTTAAAGTTAAATATATTTTTTTTTAAATTTTGAGATGATAAAATAAGATAAACAAAGTGATATAGAGTATGTGTACACTATATATAATTAATTTTATCATATTAATTTGGGTAAAATAGATAAGCTACAACAACAGTGACGTATTTCAAATTATAATCTTGAGATTTATGAGTTATGAGTCTACGAGACAAAAAAACCTATCATTACATTCACAACACTCGTAAAATTAAAAAACATAAATAAATTTACTTTCACATAATGTTAAACGAAATACTTAATTGGATCCCATTACAAATTAACCATTAAAATAAGCATATAATATTATCTAAATTAATAAATTTAATTAAATATTAATATACATAATTTTTTGATATCAACATGGGGACATAATATAAATAATGCCATAAAGGAGACATTTACAAGTCGACTATCTTATTGACGTGTCGGTCGTGGCTTAGAAATTTCATGTTAGAGAGAGTTTACTCGTACTACGGGTAGTTCAGTTTGTGTCCACTCAAGCGTATGGAGTTACGAGTGTCCTCACTCTAATGCCTATTTACCACACTAATAATAGTCCAACATGATTTCCACTTAGAATAATTTCACGCTCCTATGGATCTCAGATTAGTCATTATCACGTCACATCATGACTATGACTTGGCTTCCAAAGTCCCACAACTTCGTAGCATATAGCTTAGTCACATTTTTTCTTGTTTGCAGTTACCGTAGACACTACATTGGTTGAAAAGGGCTCTTTCTCTTAGCTTAGTTTTTCACGAGGCTGACGTAACATTGTTTGACATGTTATAAGCTAACCTAAGCTTTGAACTAAGGTGTATATTTTTAAATTAAGGTGAACATTAATTTAGGTGCTCAAATCGAATGATGACATAAAACACATTATAGAATCAAAGTCAGTCATTAATTCGAATGCTCGAAATTTCTTAAAACATAGGTTGGGTCATGATTAATTATATAAGCCAAATGAAATTAAATATGGGATATAGAATTCATGCTTTGAGCCACTTTTATTATTCACATACAATTGGATTATTCAAACCATTAAATGTGCAATCCATTTAATTATAACAAAACTCTTTTTAGGACATGTAACACCTAGCTCTAAGACCTTTTCACTAAATCTTGGTTCATATCTTAAAGGATAGAAATTTTAATTTACACATGAACCAAACTTTTAAAATATCTTATTCAAAGATTTTAAATGAATGAGTCTTTATTATGTAAATAGAAATTATTGACATACATTTATATTTTAATAATATATTCATTGAAGGGATATAATGTTTTTTAGGTTATTTATTATTTTGACTCAATAATAAGTGTTACGATGTAGCTTTAGTACTTATTTTTTAAAAAAGAGTTGGCTACGATTTGTGAGTTCTTTTATTTGAAATATGCAGAGGTATGTAGAACATGGTTGTACCTAAGAAAATATTGACAATGCTAAGAAAGTAGAGTCTTAAGCATTTATCATATAGGTTGACAAGTTTTACCCTACGAATGACAAGCGCATTTGTAAAGTTTCATATAATAAAATCATTGCACATTACTAAATACATTGACACTATTTCACAAAAATCATAATGAAACGGTGATTTCAATAAGATGTTGTAGTTTCAAGTGCCCTAATAGGCATATAGGGCAATGTAGAAGCATACACAAACCATTTGGGTTGTTTGGTCTTCACAAGGATTTAAGCTTTTTCAAATAAATGCCTCATCCATATGCAAATTCTAAAAATTGTAAAGAACAAAAAAGACTTAACAAAGAATTTACATCTATAAATGCAAGGATTAACATACGATTTCCTCTAACTTTTTCAAAAAATTTCACCCTCAAATAGTAATTGCTATTTATGTTTAATTTTATAGTTTATATGTCTTCCTCACATTATTAACATGATTTTGGTTTCCATGACAAGGTGGCCAAAATTATCTCGAGCCCTCAAGAACTATCTACAATTAGGGTAACATCCTACTTATAACTCTATTAAACTATTCATATTGTGTTTATAAAGATTGGACTAGTTGTCATTAATATATAGCTATTGTAGAAGCTCTTACTATTGCACCACCAAGTGATATATATGGTGTTTTGTGGAATGTGTGAAATGAATTAAAATGTTTTTACTCAATTCCATGGAGGTAAGATATAAGAATTTTAATTTTAGTTTGTAGTTATCCAAAATAAAAATATAATCTAGGGATGGCTAGTAGATATAATGCATCGCTCAGATTTTACGAAAATTACCATTTATTGGATTTTAGATCTACACCGGTTTCCACATACTTAGTTTTCGATAGTTTATGCAAATTTTGATAATTATGCCCACAGATTATTTCTTCTTTTGCCAAAATTTGATTTCAAAGCATATATATATGATCAACTTTAGCCAAGTATAAATGTAACTTATTATTGACCAAATTCATTAGGCTTCCTTTGACAAGAACTAGTTTATATTATGGGTTTAGTTTCTATGTTTCATTATTGTCAACTTAAATTTTAGACATTTTTTATTTTAACAAAATAGACAAATACATATAAATATCATCTTTTTGGATCATAGTTCACTGTTGTTTCAATTATCTCATGAATAATGGATAATTGAAAGCATGATTCAAGTAACTTAAAATTTATTGAAGTTAATATTTGTAAATGTTATAATGTCTAAATAAAAAATGCTTAAAAATAATGGGCCATTAAATGAAGGATTCAGGTACTAAACACTGGACATAGTTAATTTTAAAATATTACAACCCCAACTTCAAATATCTTGAAGCTTATATCTACAAAAGTTGTTATGCCTAGGAATAAAATGCTTAAAAATAATGGGGCATTGAATAAATGATGTAATTCTTAAATACTGTATAGAATTAATAAAAAAAGTTATAATGGCCAACTTTAAATTACTGCAAGTTGATATCGACAAATGTTACATTGCCTAAATATAAATAAATTAAATATAATCATAAAGTAGGGGACGATAAGATTTGACTACTTTATCTTTGGCCAATGAGATCAATGGATCAAGAATGTTTGAAAGATCTATGTCAGCAACCACAACTATGAACTCTGATGTTCTAAAGTACAATGACCTAGTTCACTGCCACACTACCACACACAAAACTCATTTAATGTAAAGGAAAAGAATTGAATATAAATAAATAAATCTAAAGCCATTGACATTAACTTATGGCACAAACATTTTTACTCGATTGCATTTAGAAGCCTACGATAAAACCGTATAAATTACTATGGAGACCTCATCACCTACCAATGAATGAAATTTGAGATTCTTTAATATAAAAGAAAAGAATTGAATATAAATAAATAAAAGCCATTGACATTAACTTAGGGCACAAAGTTTTTCCTAGCCTACATAAAACCATATAAATTACTATGGATACCTCATCACCTACCAATGAATGAAATTTGAGATTCTTCGCATGCAATATACATATAAATAAAATATAGGCATTGTTAGCATAGCGTATAAGTTTAGTTTTCCATTATTTTTTATTTTAACCGATACTGTTGTACGAGTCTAATATAGATAATCTGACTTCTAGATTCCTCCCTTCCCAGATAATCAGTTAGCTAATCCAGGTAAAATGATATATATATATTCTGCTCTGCTCGTTAGAATAAATCAATCAATTCCTTTTGTCTGATAACAATCTGGTATCAGAGCTGTATGCAACATTGTGAGGCAAGCATGAAGATCCGGTAGAAGAAGTAGTCGACATGACAGCAGTAGTCAGCAGTGGCAACGAATGCAAAGAAGCATTTAGCATTTCGGATCAATGCATGGAGAGAGCGCGAAATGCTAAAGAACTATGATACTCCTTCATTGTATAGTGATTGCAAGAAATTAGAATTGCCTGGGACGGTGCAGCGATGTACTGTAGAGAGCAGACCTGTTTACTTGCCATAGAGAATCGTTGTTACAGCAACAAAGAAGGTCCTATGACCTGTGCGATCGGCCTGGAGATAGATGTAGCAGACGTAGACAACCGGAGACTACAGCGTAGAAAGCTGTTTCAGCTTGCTGAGTGCAGCAAAAAAATCCATAAGGAGAATTGATGAAACCAGCAATGATACGAAAAAGAATCTATGCCTTTGATTGTCATTTCCTTGATTGAATTGCATGAAGATCTATCTGCACGATAGCGTGGGAGGAAACATCGTGTACCAGGTAGGAACCCATGAGAAAAAATGGAGTCACCTGCGTGTGGAGAGGCCAATAAAGATCACCCCTTCTCCAATCTTGTTGCTCCGGATTCTCCGAGTATCTCCAATCTTTTGTATTCAAAGCTGGTTGTTTTTGGTATAGGGAAGGATTTTTTGAAAGATAGAGGCGTCTGGTATTACGAAGCAGAAGAGAAGGCAGATTGGTCAAGGTATTTGACTGGAGACATTACCAAAGGAGATCATAAAATTGGAGCAGTAGTTCGTGTAAATCTGAAGACGAATTTATCCCATTATCAAAAGCTTTCATTGATGCCAAGCAAGAGAGCCTGTAGAGCTAAGACAAATTGTGTGGAGACCACCGCATATGTCCAGCATGAAGGATAGTGTTGGAACCACTAAAAGCCACCAAGGAGACTTACAGGGCATGGAAAACAGTCGTGACACTTAGGAGAGATCTGGTTTCTACTTTGCCTTGATAGAAGCCCTCGATGACTGCAGCAACCTTCAGTTCAATGAGCTAATCCAAAATGGACTTTTGGAATATTTCTTATTCGATGTACATTGCCAAGCAAGGAGAATACAAAAAAACTCAAAGTTAGATATGACATAGCTTGTGAATATGAGGTTGAGGTAGTTAGATATGTACATCAGGGCATGATGATTCTCCAAAATTGAAAAGATGTCCCTACCAATGGAAACAGAAGGGACATCTCACAGCTCAACAAGATGACGGATCTGATGAAGAGACCCTTGAAGATGGCAATTATAGCGGACATAATAACTTAGTGTTAGTCTCCCAGACCTTGCATCCCATGAGAAATATCTGGTTGATAGACTTAGGTGCCACTAAACATATGTTGGATGATAGGAAGCTATTTGATTTGCTAACAGACCAACCCACTAGAGATTGGGTTAGGATCACCAATGATAAAGAGTTTGTTGTAGAAGGAATAGGCCGAGTCACCATTCCTCTCGAAACACAAAAATGTATACTCTCAAATGTACTATATGTTCTTGGATTGACATCTAACCTCTTATCAATCAGTTAGCTTTTGAATCATCATCCAAAGGTGGAGTTTCTTGTTGATAATGGCATCAAATCCTGCTTAATCAAATGAAAAGGTATGGTTCTTGCTAGAGTAGTTTTGAAATATAAATTATTTGCTTTAAATGTTGTTTCATCTTCTACAGTAGCTCTATCTACCTCTATGGTAGAATCTACTAGTCTCTCACACTATCGTTATGGTCACCTATCTGTTGGATCTTTGTACCAACTGAGTTTAGAAGGGATGGTACATGGACTTCCCAAGTTGTCCAATTCCTTGCTCATTTGCCCTGGATGTCTTACAGGTAAACAACATAGGGATCTATTCAAGGAAAGATCCTTTTATGCCAATAAATGTTTGGAGGTTGTCCATACCGATCTGAACAAACTATTACCTACTTCATTTTTGGGATACAAGTACTTCCAACTGTTCGTGGATGACTACTCTCAGAAGACATGGGTGTTTTTCCTGAAGGAGTGAGGCCTTTCATCATTTCTAGGTCTTCTATCACTAGGTTGTGAAGGAGACTAGATAACCTCTTCTTCTCCTCTGCTTAGATTGAGGGGGAATTCATATAAAATAAATTCTTGGCATTCTTGAACCAACAAAGCATCAAACATAATTTGACTTCTCCCTACATGCCCCAACATAATGGCATTATTGAGCAACACAATTACACAATAATGGAAATATCTCACTACATGTTGTCAATAGCAAAACTGGAGAAATGGTATTGGGTAGAAGTAGTCTAGATAGTTATTTATCTTCTCAATAGGGCACCAACAAATATTTTAAAGGACAAAGCTCTAGAAAAGGTATGGAGTGGTAAAAAGCCATTGATTTCTCATCTACAAGTGTTTGGTTACATAGCATATATGCATGTCCCAGCTCAAAAGATGAAGAAACTTGAGTCAAAAACATTGTCGTGCATCTTATTAGGATATAACACTACCTTGAAAGCATACCATCTCAAAGATCCTAAGATGAAAAAAATCTATGAAAGTAGATATGTGGTTTGTGATGAGTCATCTTTTCAGTTAGTGATGCATAACAAAGAATCAACACCAACCACCTCTCACCAATTACTATCTGAGTCAGATGATAAGGAGACTTCTCACAGAGAAGATGAGCTACAAGGGGAGTTGTATGTTGATCTTGGAGAATTAAAAAATCCACCAAGTAGTTCTTCACATCAGCAAATCAGTTATTCACATCAGTAGAGTTCCCATTTAAAGTGGGTATGAAGCACCATCAAAGACTCCCATATGAAATCTCCCCATAATACTTATTCTAGATGCAGAATGAGGATTCAGACAAGAAATGAGGTAAATTTTGCACTCATGAGTACCCTAGTTGATAGCTCTGAACTTGATAATGTTTGAGAAGTACTAAGCCAACCTCATTATAAGAAAGTAATGGATGTTGAGTATGACTCACTCATGTAGAATCAAACTTGGGAACTTATCGATCTGCCTGCAAGAAAGAAACCCATAGGCTACAAAAGGGTTTTCAAAACTAATTATAAGGTAGATGGATTCATCCACAAGAATAAATCATGACTTGTAGTAAAGGGTTATTCTCATAAAGAAGGCATTGATTATGAAGAGACCTTTGCACCCACTATGAATATCAATACCATCATAGTTGTTTGTACACTGGCAACACAAAATGGATGAAAACTTCAGTAGATGGATGTTAAGAGTACTTTCCTAAATGGTGATCTCAAATAAGAAGTATACATGACCCAAATGGAAGGATTTGTTGATGAAAAGCATCCTAAAAAGGTATGGCATCTCATCAAATCACTATATGGACTGAAACAAGCTCCTAGGGCATGGTACATCAAGATAGATGATCACATTTTGAAGCATGGTTTTACCCATAGCCCCTTGGATTCCAAATTTTACATAAAGAAGATAGGGATAGAAATCATCATTCTTGTATTATATGTAGATGATATTGTGATCACTAGAAGTTCATTAGATCAGGTTGATATTGTGGAAAATGACCTCAAAATATCCTTCAACATGACTGATTTGGGGCTACTCTATTATTTTCTTAGCTGGGAGATATGGTAGAAATAGAATCACATTTTTATCTCCCAAATAAAATATGCCAAGACACTCTTAGAAAAGTAAAAAATGTCAGATTGTAAACCTCTTTAAACACCAATAGAGAAAGGTTTACAAATCTCTCGATTCTAAGAGTCACCTCAAGTGGATTCAACTCTCTATAAATAGCTCATTGGAAGTCTCATCTACTTGACCTACATCAGACCAAATATATGTCTTATTATGAGCCATCTCCATAGATTCATGTAGGAGCCAAAGAAATGTCACTGATTTATAGCAAATCTTTTTTTGAGATATGTCTGAAGCACAATAGATTATGGTCTAGATTATAAGAAGAATACTTAGTTCTTATTGCAGGGATACACCAACTCGGACTACGTTGGATTTATTGATGATCGAAAGTTAACATCAAGATACATATTTCACCTCAAATCTAGACTAATCTCATGGATTAGTAAGAAGTAAATTATTGCTTCTCTCTCATCCACTAAGGCAAAGTATCACACTGCATGTGGAGATATGTGTAAAGTGATATGGTTATGTCACATTATGGCTAATATGGGTATTAGTGAAGAGAATCAACCTATTCTTCACTGTGACAATCAGGGTATGTTGAAGCTTGTGAAGAATCCTATTTTTCATGAAAGAACCAAGTACATTGAGGTTAAATGTCACTACATTTGAGAGTAATTAGTAATCAATAGAATAAATAAATAAAATCATAATCTATCATGACAAATCCATTTTAAATAAATTCATATAAATTTCACATCATCATGCTAAAAGGAATATAATTTCATAAATCAATAAATAACTCATACAAAATTATGATCTCATAATCACATAAACATATATGTATCCAAAAACGTGTCTCAACATATAATTATTCATGGATCAATAATTAGAATTTATTTAATCAAATGATAATAAAATTCACAAGGCCATAATACAATAATAAACACAATGGCGACTCCCATGATCATAAAATAGGGGTTTGAGGGTGGGACATTACATACTTCCCCCATTCAATAAATCATATACTGAAGTTTAAGAAAAATATGATGATAAAGATGTTTCATTTTGAAATCATATTCACAAATATCATAACTTAGGTTGTATTGGTCCCATTGGAACTTCACTTAATCAAATTCACAGTGCTAAGTCTAAAGCATCTATTAGTAAAAATTTCTCATTCGATCTAACATGAATGAACCCTTATCCATTTGTAAAGAAGACTAATTAGGCACATGTTATGGGTGAAGCACATATTTTATTAACACAAAAACATTAAAAAAAAATCATGCATTTTAAACATGTTGGGTGTTAGGTAAAATCAATAAGTAACTAGAACAATTAGCTCGAGAACATCAAATGGTCTTATGAACCATGGTGAAAAGTTTTGTCCACCACCAATCTAACCTACACTCTTTCATGGTTTCAATTTCAATAGCATCAATTCTCCCACCACAAAACTTTTAAATCAATCATTTGTGAATATGTATACTTTTTGTATGAATCATGTGCTTCTTTGAATCATTGTTGAATCTTCACAACCTTTCTTCAATCTATTTTATCATATCATGAAAAATCAAAACATGATCCTCAGGTTTATTACAACTCAATGTATTTATGTAGGATCACTCATATAACATTGCATAGGGAGCCAAGGAAATAGAGTTGTGGTTTTTATTATTATATGATAATTATACTAAAGGTAGATTGTTCTTCCACTAAAACTATTTATCAATGAAATATGTTTTATGAATATATTATAGGACCTAATTAATCCTCTTAGTTTGTCTATTAATTTGAGGATGGTATATTGTAATAAAATTTAGATTTATATCCAAATTTTCTTGAAATGTGGTCTAGAAATGGGATGTAAACACCAAATATATATCACAAATGATTTTAATTATAAAACCATGTAAATTCACAATATGATCCACATTCAATTTGAAAATATTCTCTACCTCATAGGTGTTCCTGGTTAGTAAGAAATGTGCATATTTAGTCACTTTTTCAATATTAATAGAATGGCATTGTGTCTTCATTCATTAAGTGGCAACCCAATGATAAAATACATGGATAACACATCCCATTTTTAAGTAGGTGTGTCATAAGGATATATATATATATATATATATATATATATATATATATATATATATATATATATATATATATATATATATATATATATATATATATATATATATATATATATGATCAACATTCATTTTATGACATTATAAGCATTGAGCAACTTATTTGACCACTTCCATTTTCATTCCCACCCAATAATACAAAGTCTACCAATTTGAATTCAAATTATTTTCTTCAATACGAATGAAAAATAAGGTTTTACATTATTCAAAAAAGATATGATCTTTCACTTATCCACCACTCAGCACATAGATGCATTTTTTATATAGTAAGAGTCCATCAGCTACAATAGAATAATCAACATGTTTGGGTTGAAGCATGGGGTAAATGGAAGGATTTGGGGGAATATTTTGTAGAAATTTTTAGAAATGTGTACATGTTATGTTTTTCAGGCTTATCCTAGAACATGTACGCATTGTAAATATTTTAAAAAAACATACATGTTGTCATATGTATGCATTATAACATGTGTGCATTTTTTTTTACAATGTATTAAAAATAAAAATATCTTAAAAGCCTCATTTTTCCATTTCACTTCACATTTATTCATAGACCTATCTTTCATCATTCAAACTATGATAATGGTTTCTTTCCAAGAGGAGATAACACAACACACTAAGTTTAATTTTCTATTTAGGTCAACAAATAAATAATGCCATGGTGGAGGGGAGATATGTAAGTTAAATTCCTACCAATTAACATCAAATTTTTTAATAATTTTGGATATTAATTATATTTTATTAAAACTATTTTTCCTATAGATTGTTTAAGTGGAATAAAATACCCTCGTAAGGCTCCTAAAGATCCTAACAATCTTAACCCTCCTAGCCCTCATATCCCATCTATAAATAAACACGATCCCCTAGGTAGTCAAGAGGAATTGGATGAATATATAGATGAAATAATATATATTAAAGAGATAATTGAGAGAATGAGAGACCCCTATTTTACCAACACCCACCATACATATTTTGAATATACCTTAAAGTCAATAGCATGTCAAATTGACTCAATAATAAGTCAAATTGATAGATAGACATCTTATAGATAGAAATTTGGGTCTTACTATGTTGAAATATTATTAGTACATGGTGTGAAGGATAATAAAATTAAAAAAGAAGAAAAAAATTGTGCATTATTTATAGATCCATCAACCAATGCACCACCTCCATTATCAAGGAAATAGTTCCCAAACCATTAGTTACAACATAATTTGATATTAAACAATTTTTGGGACTAATGTTGAATGGTTTTGGATTATTCACCTTGTATAAAAATTGAGTTTATGTTTCAGATCCTATTTTAATATGTGTATTTGACCTTCAGATGAGGATTATGGTGCTTATGTAGGCCTAGATGCTAGGGTTATGACTAATCAATTTTTGTCACATAGATTTGATGTGGAGACATCAAATTCATCTGTTCAAGTATCTTATGTATTTGTCATGTTAAATTATAGATATATTTTTATTTAAAATGTAATAATTAATTTACATAAAAATTAAATAATATATATATATTTTTTTACGTTGCAAGAGGATATGGTGCCATCATTTTAATACGTAGATTGTGGGTTATCTACTAGTGCATATATTGTTGTTGTTTGATCAATGTATACACACAAATATGTAATTTTTCATTAATATTATAATTCATGTACATGTATTTATTTTTATATATTATCCACTAATAATCATTTTTTTTTTTGTTCTATTCATGACCACAATAGAGACTCCTCCATTTATACGAGTAAGAATAAAGTTAGGAATTATTGTTATGATTTTATCTACACAACAACACACTAGGTTATGTTAACTTGTAATTTTGAACACACACACACACAATTTTAATCGATACTTATGGAACTTATTTGAATGTATTATGTAGATAGGGTTATATGATGACATTTGATAGTCCCATTTTGATGATTAAAAAGGGACCAATTCATGTTATTTATCCCATTCACACTCATGTGCATGCGCTCAACCTATCATTGACCCTATTGAGTGTTAGAGAAAAAATGAGCAGCTCGTGAAATGTTTCCTTCATTGTCTATTCCATAGATTTGTGTGTATCCTTTGGCATTTATCCTCACCTTTTACCTTTCAATTTTTCCATCACTCTTATATTTATTTTTATATATCCATTTTACTCTTATCACCTCTTTAATGTTTGGAAGATAAACTAAATACCAAGCTCCATTCTCCTCAAATCCTCTCCTTTCTTCTTCCATTACCTCACACCAAAATCCATGTTATAGTGCATATAATAACAACTTTGTTAATCTTGAATTTGATAATATAAATCAAATCAAATAATTCTTTTTAGTCACTTTTTAAATTTATTTACAAATTTTTAACTTCTTGGTGAGCTTGGAGTTGATGTTAAAATTTCACTAATGTTTGATAGATAATTTCTTATTGACAAAATTAGACTATCACCATGTCTTGATCTGTTACTAGGATCATGGAGAGAGGAGTAATGTCATATTTGGATGACTCTAGCTCCATATTTTGGTATTTATTTACCTTTTTTCTTGGTAGGGCCCTTTCCTTTGATAGATTTGGGTTGTGATGTTACATTAGTATCATTGACCACCAATACATGTATATTAGTACCTTCAGGTCAGATTTATATAATGAAAATATTTATTCATGTTCTCTAGGAATTTGCTCACATTACATGAAAAAATTCAGTGACACATATGCAAATCTCAAAGAGCCTTAATGTATGCATAAGTTTGAAACAAAAATTCAGTAAAGATAATCTAATTTAAACAAAATACTCATAATGTTTTTTCATCAATATTGGCTTCACTAGGCCCAATGGGTACAAGCCTAAAGTGATTTATTTGAGCGATGAAACTGTAAGGATATTTTTTTGGACTCATAGCAGGGATCACATTTTCCACTTGGCATGCCCTCATCTATTATTATTTCAAAAAAGTGTCTCAAAGGCAGTCCAAAATTAATAAGGTTCCATGACACTTTGAAAATAAAACTTAAATATAGAGGATATTAGTGGCCAAGGATGCCTCAAACATCTTTAAAAATGATTTTGATATTTTTATCATTTCGATGTGGTAGAGGCTCTTAGTGAAGATCACATCAATAATGTATCTTTTGCAGCTAAAATAGTTGGAACTTAACAAGGCTATATTTTTCACACCATTGGTAACACTAAAAAATGAGTTTAGATAGCCTCAAAATAATTTCAAAAAAGTGTTTGTGAAAATACATATTAAAATTGATTGACTCATCGAGAATCACAACTGTACAATTGACTTATGGGCAAAAAAAACATTCTTGAAAAAATTATTCCAAGATTACATATGAAAAAAATTATATATAGTTTTATATGAAAAAAAATACTCATTAAAATGATTGTCTCAATGAGAAAATCATAATGGTGCAGTTTCTCTATGGCCAACAAAAAATAAAATATTTTTTTATTCACATGAAAATGTTGGTCTCTAGCTTTCTCACATATATAAAAAAAGTTTATAAGTAACCTATTTATGTCAAAAAAATTCCCTCTAATTTTCCTTTTCATTATTATTTTTGAAAAATAAAACCCTATAAATGGATACTAAAATTCATTCTTGACAAGGAATTTTATAGCAATGAAAATTTACCAAGTGTAACTATAGTTGTTTTTTGAAATACTAGGTTGATTTTTGTTTGATCTATAGGATCTTTGATATATGAATCCAAATGTGTAAATAGTGAACAGGATATAAGATCACTTATTTTATAGGTGTTCACAATTTAATAACCACACTAGCTCATCTCTAAGGTATGCAGTTAGTAACCTTATGGGGATAATCACTTAACATTAAACAATATAATTAATTAGTTGAGAGGCTTTCTATTGGAAAAAATAAATAATTCTAATAACTTCATCTATGAGTATACCATGATGTTTGATGGCTTCAATATTGGGGTAGTACCCATTAAACCATATATCAAGTTAAATTTGTTATCACATTATTTAGAATGACAACTCTTATGAGTTTTACATCTGCTAGAACATATTTCTAACCTAGGGGATTTATAATAAATAAATATTCTTAAACTTTTAGTTCCCATTATGTTCACCAATTTATGATCAACTAATATCCCATAAGGGTAAGGTCAAAGCGTAATATTAGATATTTATAGTAGGTCCTTCTGTTTAGGCTTGAAACTTGAGTTATAGAAAAAATACATAATAGATCTAAAAAAACATACAAAAATGAAAAATTACATATTCAAAATTTAAACCTAAATGTATAATGAGGTAAAGCTTATTAGTGTAGGTTTTTATTTTTCCCTATTTATTAATTAGGGAAATTGTATTTCTTGTGCATACATGGAGTTTTCCTACATTTGTGGGATAGGCTAGCTTTTGTGGAGGTGTGTGTCATAGATGTGTCATAGGTGTCATAAGAATGTCATTAGTAACTCCCCTGATGGGAGTTACTTCTCTATTCTTAGCACCTTGTCACCACCTTTCATGGAGGAGTTACTGACTATTTTTGGTGTGCCTTGTCCACCTTTTGTGGAGGAGTTACTTTCGTACTCTCCTATTTGTAGTCCTCATTTTGGCCATTCCATGCAAATTCAGATTTGGTTTCTCCATTTTGTCTTATGCAATTTATCTTCTTGTTATTGTCAAATTGCTTTAGCATCTTATGGTGTGCACTTGTTTATCTTGTGTGATCACATCTTCATTGCACTCGCATTATTCGGATTCTAGCAACAACTCCGATATGGTATCAGAGCTTTCTCGGTAATCTTGTGTGTGATTATGCTTTTAGCTTATTTTGGAATCAAGAGGAGTGGAGTTCTCTTTGTTTTTTTATTCTAGATTTAGTCTAAAATTAAAAAAATCTGTCAATATCATTATTGGTATCGTCCTTGGCCTTTGGGTGTTTTTTGGTTGTTTTCATGTTAGGAGCAGCATTCAACAAGCAAAAGAAAGGAGTAGCACTCTGCAACTCTACGCCTAGTTTCTGCTCTTTTGGTCTACTCTTTTTTATACAACTTCAGCAACTCAGCAGTCCTTCCTGTTTGCCAAGGGCCAAGCTGGTCGTACGGCGCCCAGCACAAGGCCTACTATTTTTTGTCTTCTTTTGCAAATATATTTTCTTTGCTGCGCCATTCTCTTTTTCAGCAGTCTGTTCAAGCAGCCAAGCTAGCCGTATGACCCAAGACAACAGGTTGGTTTTTGTCTTTTGCAATTTTTTCAGAATTGCGCCCTATTTGGATGCCATCTACTATTTGGATTGTTGTTCAGAAACTAGCTTCTGTGCCTTATATTTTGGTGTAGTCTTCTGCCACACCTCATCTCCAGCAAGGCGCTTCAATCAGGCCATATGCCCAGCAGCAGGTCTACTTCTATTTTTTGTCTTTTTTGAGATAAAATCTGGTCTGCACTTTGTTTTGGCACCCCTTCCTACTTGGCATCCCATGTGGCACCCTAGGACACTTGCCATTCTGTCCAAACTGTCTGTGTTTTATTTTTTTAGTGAAAAATTGGCTTGATAAATCAAAAATCAGTCAATTTGACTGAATAATAAACTTTTTAGACAGTTTGGTATTTTAGAGGTTTAATTTAAAACTTGTATCTTCGACCTACGAAGACGAAGGGTGAGGCCCGGATTGGCAGGAGGCCAATTTCCCCTCACAAAGACCTCATTTGGATTCTTCATTCTGTGCCGAATCCAATGAGTGGTTGGAAGGACACTTTCTCTCCCCACAACAGACATTTTTTTAATGTTTTAGTGCTTTTTTTGCAAACACACTAGTTTACGAAAAAATTGTAACTTTAAAATCTTGCAAACGGTAGCTTGGTTTTGGGTGCCATTTTTTTGCAAAAGTGCTTGTAATTCAATTCTCCATAGTGTAGACTTGTTATTTTTTAAAAACACACTAGTTTATAAAGTGCCAAAAATTTGGGTCTCTCGGGACACATTTTCCGCTAAGTCCTACGTCCGTTTGCTTTAGTCTTGCACTGATTGCTCTAAGACGCATTTTTGGCTGAGTCCAATGTCTTTTGAGCGTGCACTTGCATATTTGGGGGGGCACAATATTTTGGGGGGGTGTGATTGTTTTTTCACAACTTGCAAATTTTCACTTTTATTCTCCTTTCTGCATAAAATCACAACTTGCAATCAACACAACTTAACATAATTTCAGCTAAAAAATGGATTCTTTTCAACTTAAACCCCTAACACCCTTCAAATGTCATGAATGGAAAGTTAAAATGTCAATCATTCTTAGAAGCAAAGGGTTGTATAGGATCACCATGGGTACAGAAGTAGAACCCAACATAGATGCTGAAAAGGTTAAGTGGTACAACCGTAGTGATGAAGCCTTTGGGTTATTGAGCTTGTCTGTGTCTCCAAAACTTCTCTTCCACTTAGAATCCTCCCAAAATCTTAATGACATATGGGACACCTTAGAAAAATTGTTTGGGAAGCTTGATGAAATGAGAGGTCATTAGCTCGAAAATGAACTCATAAGTCTAAGTCCTAGCAACTTTGACACCCTACATGACTTCTTCACTAATTTTAAGGCCCTTAGATTGCAATTGAAAGAGTGTCTAATAGAGAAGAAAGATGATCAGCTTATTCTTTCTATTCTCACAAAGTTAGGTCCAAGTTATTTCATCTTTGTCTCCACTTTCCATGCCACAAAAAGTGCCCTTGGCACTACATGGAAAATGCCTTCTTTGGATTCATTCATTGCCGACTTGACTAGGGAGCAAGATAAACTAATTCAGATGGGCACAATGAAGTCTACTCAACCCCAAGCCTTGATAGCTAGAAATGGTAAGGATAAGACTTCAATAAAGGAGAAGAAGAAAAAGAACAAGGATCAGGAGAAGAAGAAAGAAAACACTAATCCTACCAAAAACAACACTGAGACTTCATCTTCCAATGTTAAACCTAAGAAGGAGAAGGTTAAGCGTGCCTATTGTAAAAAGACAGGGCATGATGAACACAAATGCATGAAGAAATAAATAGATCACCTAACTCATCTTCTAAAGAAGAACAACATAGGTGTTCCAGAGTCCATCAAGCAGAATTCATCTACCCAAGATTCTACTAAGGCAAAGGGCAAGGCCCTTGTAGCTACAACAGCTTCCACATCTTCATGGGTCATCGACTCGGGTGCTTCTCACCACATGGGCTCTTCACTAGTTGAGTTTTCATCTTTAGAGCCTTGTAGCATGACTTCAATTAGTTTGGGTGATGACACATCAGTTTCTGTTGCAGGGAGAGGGTCAGTTGAAATGGAAGGAGGAACATTCAATAATGTTCTAAGTGTTCCTTCTCTTTCAACCAATCTCCTATTAGTGTGCCAAATCACTCACATTGGTCGGGGCATGAGAGTTGAGTGTTCACCAGATTCAGTGTCTATCAGGGAGTTGCATAGTGATACTACAGTGGTAGTGGGAAGGGCAGATCACCAAGCCAGGTTATACACCTTTTCACATTTTACATCAGCTTCTTCTCCTACAGCATTGTTGACTCATTCAGATGGAGTTAGCAAATTGTGGCATGAGCGGTTTGGCCACCTTAACTACCGCTATCTTGAGCAACTTTGCAAAAATGACATGGTCATTGGCTTGCCTCGTGTCCAATTTTCAAAAGGACTTTGCGAGGGGTGCTCCCTTGGGAAGCATCCCGAAGCAAAATTTGACAAAGGCAAAGCTTGGAGGGCTTCACAACCTTTGGAGTTAGTCCACAGTGATGTATCGGGACCCTTTCCCAAACCATCTTTCACAAGGGCCAAGTACATCCTCACTTTTATTGATGATTTCTCTAGGTACACTTGGATATATTTTCTCAAACAAAAGTCTGAAGTATTTGAAAATTTTATAGACTTCAAGGCTCTTGTTGAGAAACAGAGTGAGAAATCCATCAAGGTTCTTCGAACTGATAATAGAGGGGAGTATGTCAGCATCAAGTTTGGGCAGTTTTGCACCACAGAGGGGATTGATTTGCAACGCACAGTCACCTACAGTCCTTCACAGAATGGGGTTGCAGAACATAAGAATAGGTTCTTGAAAGAGATGGCTAGTTGTATGATTCACTCCAAATCCTTAGCACCACAGTACTGGGCCAAAGCCATCAATTGTGCTTTCTACAATCAAAACAAGGTTCCTCACAAAGCTTTGAAAGGGATAACACCCTTTGAAGCTTGGCATAAAAGGAAACCTGATGTTGAGCACCTTAGAGTTTTCAGATCCCCAGCCATGGCCCGCATTCTGATGAAGAAACACAAAGCTATGGAACGTCAATCTAAGCCTTGCATCTTTGTAGGATATATGGATGGTATTAAGGGATATCGTCTTCTAGATCTAGTTACTCATGAGTTGTTCATCGAGTGAAGTGTCCATTTTTAGGAGAGTCCTAGAGACTCAACACTTGACACTTCTTCTCCCTCATCAGATCTACTTCTTCATGATGATTCCTCATTAGATTCAGATCAACCACAACAAGTTCTTGAGCCAGAGTCATCTTCTTCTTCTTCGAGTTTAGATAGTGAGGACAGTGATGCAGTGTCATCCACCTCTAGACAGTCAGAGGATGAGGATTTAGCACCTGCCTCACCCACTTCTGGGCCACTTTGGGCTAGACAGACACTTGAGAGTGCTGGCACATGGGCAGGAGACCCCACAGATGATGGACGTACTAAGAGGGATTTTCAGAGAGATCCACATGCCTTCTTTACTTCAGTTTCAGATCCACATACTTTTCAAGAGGCATCGGGGGTACCTGAGTGGGATAGTGCTATGGAGGAAGAATATTCTTCCTTAATCAAAAATCACACTTGGGATTTGACTTTGCTTCCTAAGGGAAGAAAGATGGTTCAATGTAGGTGGATATATCAGACCAAGTTTGTAGCAGATGGGTCGGTCAATAAGTACAAAGCGTGATTGGTCGCCAAAGGTTTCTCATAGGTGGCAGGCATTGACTACTCAGAGACCTTTGCACCCATTACAAAGATGACTTCTATCCGACTCACCTTGGCTATTGTTGTAGCACATAGTTGGGATGTGCATCAAATGGATGCAAAGAGTGCCTTTCTTCACGGAGACCTTGAGGAGGAGATCTACATGGAGCAGCTGCCAAGATTTGTTCAGGATTCTTCCTTAGTATGCAGACTTAGGAAATCTATCTATGGCCTCAAATAGCCCCCTCGGGCTTGGTATGCTAAGATGGATTCCTTCCTTCTCACAGTGGGTTTCACTAGGTGCCATTCTGATCCCAATGTCTACTTATTGCAGTAGGATGATTCGCTCTTGATTTTGGTTTTATATGTTGATGACCTTTTGATCACCAGGAGTTCTTCATCAGCTATTGCAATGGTGAAGGCATCTCTTCAGGATAGATTTGACATGACAGACTTGGGTTTGTTGCACTACTTCCTTGGCATTGAGATCTCATAGTTAGATTCAGGGATTTCACTTGCACAGCCTAAGTATGCTCTTGACTTATTGGCTTGGTTTCACATGGCTAATTGCAAGCCATCTCTGACTCCCTTTCTATTAGGAGTCAAGCTTGAGACTGATTTTTCTTCACCATTGGTTGATGCAACTCGATATCGACAACTTGTTGGTAGTCTCATCTACTTGACTCACACCAGGCCCAACATTTCATATACAGTGGGAATTGTCTCCAGATTCATGCAGGAACTCCATGAGTTGCATTGGAAAGCATCTAAGAGGATCTTGCATTACATACAGGGTTCACATAGATATGGGATTCACTACAGATTTAGCACAGCGATTGACTTGGTTGGATATATAGATTCAGATTGGGCTGGTGATTCACATACTCATAAGTCCACTTCTGGTTATAGTTTCTCTCTAGGTTCAGGTCCTAGCAGTTGGTCTAACAAGAAGCAGAATGCTATTGCTATATCATCCACAGAGGTAGAGTACAGGGGAGTTGTTAATGCAGCTACTGAGGCTATTTAGCTTTAGGGGATTCTTTTTGAGTTTGGCATTCCTATCAGGCAACCGACCATCATTTATTATGAAAATCAGAGTACCATATAGATTTTCAAGAATCTAGTTCAGCACCAGCAGACCAAGCACATAGAGATTCACATGCATTTCATTCGAGAGCTTATTCATAGTTAGGTCATTGACTTGATATTTTTCCAGTCTTCGGAGTAGGTTGTAGACATCTTCACCAAACCTTTCACTGAGAGTAAGTTCATTCATTTACGAACTCTTCTTGGGGTGCGGTCTACATCTGCAACAGCATCATCTTCAGGGGGTCGTTTAGCCTCTTCTTTTCTTTTATGTCTCTCTTTTGGGCGGGAGTTTTTTTCCTATAGGTTTTCTCCTTTTCTCTATCTTATGGGAGATTGCATTTGTACATGGGTACCTCATCAGGTCTAGTTATCGGGACCCATTTTACATTTCCACACTTCCCACCTAAGCTACATTTATGGGGGAGTATTAGTGTAGGTTTTTATTTTTCCCTATTTATTAATTAAGGAAATTGTATTTCTTATGCATACATGGAGTTTTCCTACATTTGTGGGATAGGCTAGCTTATGTGGAGGTGTATGTCATAGATGTGTCATAGGTGTCATAAGTAACTCCCTTGATGGGAGTTACTTCTCTATTCTTATCACCTTGTCACCACCTTTCATGGAGGAGTTACTGACTATTTTTGGTGTGCCTTGTCCACCTTTTGTGGAGGAGTTACTTTCGTACTCTCCTATTTGTAGTCCTCATTTTGGCCATTCCATGCAAATTCAGATTTGGTTTCTCCATTTTGTCTTGTGCAATTTATCTTCTTGTTATTGTCAAATTGCTTTAGCATCTTGTGGTGTGCACTTGTTTATCTTGTGTGATCACGTCTTCATTGCGCTCGCGTTATCCAAATTCTGGAAACAACTCCAATAAATCTTCTATAGCTCTAATACCTTATTAAATTTTTGGATATTAACCAAAATTATTTTATCTACCATAAGATAAAAACCCATAATACAAGCATAAATAAATCTATAAAACCCTAAAATCAAGATAACACATATTTATAAAATGTTATCTTGTATTATGGTGGCGTGCATAAAGGAGACTATGCACATGAAGGAGACTTCAAAAGACACATCATAGTTAAAGACATCAAAATAGGGGAACATGGGGAAGAAAGGTAGTAAATAGCAACATGAGGTTCTTCGAGAGGTGCATGAGGGCCTAGAATGGATTATTGAAGATGACCAAGGTTTGGATCACCTTATTAGAGCTAAGGATCATGTTCATCCTAAAACATTAGATGATAATCATCATCGATAATCTAAAATAAAGAACCACCTCAAAGTCTAAGGACATATCAAAGCTCCACTAGAGCACTCTCAATCTTTGAACCCACATATTCAAGCCTTCACCCTACAGTGGAAATAGGTCCTATCAAGGATTTATGTTTGGAAGATGAGTCAATTTAGGAAATGATATCTTCTCTAAATTCATGTGGAATCATCACAAGAGTTTGTGTTATGGGGAAATGGCCTCCTTTGGATGTTCTTAGCTAGTGGGTTTTACATTCATGGGTTAAGAATCTAACCCTAAAAAGTTTTCCTCAAGGCTTATTCATTACTTTATGCTCCAATGAGGAAACTTAGAATCAAATCCTCCATGGTGGTCTATGGATGTTGAAGGGCTGTGGTGTTGGCACTCAAGCTTGGTACCCCAACATTGACACATTATCACTGAACCATCTAAATACACTGATTTGGGTTCATCTTTATGCACTACCCCTAGATACTGGGAAACTTCTTACCTTCAGGCTATCAAGAACCTTATTAGAGACTTTGTATGCATTGATACATTCTTAGAGGATGAATCCCTTTCTAAATTTTCAATAATCTATGTAAGAGTCAACCTGGAAGCCATTTTTCCCAAATTGATCATCATAAAATCCTTTGGTAGAGAGTAGAACCAAAATATATATCTAGAAAGGATCTCATTCAGATGTTATAGTTGTCACACAATAGGCCCTGAAACCTAGTTGTGAGGAAAGTTCACACCATTAACTCTATTTGGAGAGCTAAGGAGTCTCCACCTTCAAATCCCTTCATTTCCAAAAATAAAATATGGTGGTTAAAAGATAACCCCACCTTCCCTTCTGAACCAAAGGAATGTCCACTCACTCTACCAGTTGTCACTTGGTTGGAACCCTTTATAATTCATAACATGGTCGAAATAATGGCCAAGCTATTCACCCAACCTACAAACCTCTTAAATACTCTCTCGTTGGCTAATCCTTCCATATATCAAGTAATGGAAAATAAGATCTACATCATGGAGGATTTGGTAAAGTCTAAATTTGAGGAAGTAGAAAAAGCTACTAGTACCCTCAACAGTCAGGAGGAAATGGTGTGAATAACTACTAAGGGATTGGACCAGGAATCTCTCCTTCCCCAAATCTATAACCAAAACCACTTGAGTGACTTTGAAAGTGATTCTAATGAATAATTTAGATCTAAAGAGATCCTCACTATTTCCCAAACTCTTTTCCCTATCTCTATTCTTAATTAAGGTAAGAAGATCAAAAGAGGTCGCAAGACAAATGTGGAGAAACTTGTGGAATAGGGCTTACTGGAAGATAAGAATTAACTCACTAAATATTATGTTGTTAAAGTGAAAGGGGTGGAAATCCCCTCACAGGAGCCATGAAATTCATATCTTCAAATGTTAGGGTATTCCATACCCCTAACAAAAGATGTTTGTTTAAGCATCAACTTGATCCTTTAAGGTCGGATTTAATCATTCTTCAGGAAACTAAACTACAAACTGATGAAGCAAAGAGCATCTTTTTTAAAGAATGGGAAAATTAGAATAGATGGTTTGTAGATGTTGTTGGGGCCTCTAATGGACTTGAAACACTTTGAAACCCTACCAAGGGGGAAATTACCCCACTCGATCATGGTACCAACTAGTAGTGGAACAAAATCAAATATTTGCATTCCCACATCACCTTCCTCTTCTTCAATGTGTATGGTTTAAATAATATGGAGGCAAAAAGAAAATGCTAGGAGAATCTAAGTTAGATAATGGCTTTCTCTCCAAATTAAAAATTTGTAATGGAAGGTGACTTTAATACCATGTTGAAAGTAGAAGACAAGTGTGGAGGCATCAAGAGGCCGATACAATCCCACTAGGACTTTATGTGCTTTATGTAAACTGAGGCACTAATGGATGTTGTCCCCAAAAAGGGCCAATTTTCCTAGATGAACAAAAGAAAAGGACTCATCAACATATCAGAAAGATTGGATCGATATCTTATCAATCAACCTTGGGTAAGCTCTAATTGGGTATTTGAGAGTTGTATCCTCCCTTTATCTAGGTTGGATCATGCTCCAATGAAGTGGATTATAAATGATGATCAGGTATCTCAGCTCACTCCTTTCAAATTTAAACTAATATGGCTTAGAGACCCCACAATTTTTGAAATTGTTAAGTTTTAGTGGAATGCTCTTCCTAAGATATCTAGGAATTGCATCCATGTTTTTACAAAAAAGTTGAAATTAAAGAATTGTTTCAAACAATGGAATGCCACCCATTTCAAAAATATTTTTGTAGAAACCAGCAGAATAAAATTAGAGCTTCAATCTCTCAATGAGTTCATTCTATCCTTTGGTATGGATGTAGAATCATATAATAAGGAATGGACTCTTTTATCTAAATTGGAGGAATTTTAGTAATGAGAAGAGATATATTAGAGGAAAAAATCAAGAGAGAATTGGATAAACATTGGTGACTAGAATGCTAAATTCTTCCACTTTTCAACAAAAATCAGGAGAAGTATCAATAGAATATCCAAATTTTAAAATAGGGAGGGGCAATATTTAGAGTTTTTTTCTAAAATTAAGGAAGAGGCATTCAATTTTTTCACTGATCTTGCTTGGATTAAAACCTCAGACCTCTATTCACAAGAAAATATGATAATTCAAATTCCCCATTTAGTGATCAGATAATAAAATGATCTCTTAACTACCCCTTTCACAATGGATGAAATAAAAAGAGTGGTTTTTTCCATGAAAGGAGATAAGGAAACTAGCCCATATGGTTTCCCAGCTACCTTCTATTAATATTTTTGGCCCATTATTGGTGAGGAGGTATTAGTTATGGTTTAATTATTGAGGCTTAATATGAAGGTATACTATGAAATCAACAATACTTTCATTGTTATAATCCCTAAAGGAGAAAATCAAATCACCTTAAGTGATTTTAGGCCCATTACCTATAAAATCATCTCAAAGGCCATCTCTTTCAGACTAAAGACTTTTATCTCAGATCTCATCTCCCCAGAATAAGGAGGGTTTATTCAAGGAAGACACATTTAGGATGGCATAATGGTGGTTCACAAACTTTTACACTCTCTTTATCTCAACAATTAGAAAGGGATGATGATTAAACTTCACATCGGTAAGGCTTATGACAAGGTAAACCAAATATTCCTCATGAAATGTTTGTAAAATTTTGGTTTTAATAAGGACTAGTGCAATTAGATTTTTAGTTGCATTTATTCTCCTCATTTATCCATCATTTTTTATGGTGGACCAATGGGTTATTTTGAATCCTCCCACAAAATCAAGCAAGGATATTTACTCTCCCCTTACCTCTTTATCCTCATGATAGAAGCACTTAGTAGATCCATCAAAGCAGTAAATGAGCATGGAAGAATTAGGGGTCTTTGTGTAATAGATAGATTGGAAAATATGACTCATAAATAATGTGTTGATGACACTTTCTTATTTGGGAAAGCATCTATCATAGAATCCAATTCTTTCAAGGCAATCTTGGGTGAATATGCAAAGGCTTCAAGGCAAGAAGTGAATGAGTTTAAATCAAGACTTTTTATGTAAATGTTCCCAATAGATGAAAACCATGTCTTGCTCAATTTATAAACTCAAAAATTGGTAGACTCACATCTAAGTACCTAGGTGTTCCTCTTTTGGTTGGAGCTGGGAGAGCAAATCTATGGGATCCTTTGTTGGTCTCGTTCAAATATAAGTTGTCTTCTTGGAAAGGGAAATTTATTTCCTTTACTGGATTCTTAACCCTCATATAATTTATTCTCACGACTATTCCCATTTATCTTCTCTCATTTCTCAAACCCCCTACCAAAGTTTTAAAAATCATTGATCAAATTTACAAATATTTTCTTTGGTAGGGTACATAAAATAAAAGGAAAGTTCACCTTGTTAGTTTGAAAAATGTGTGCAAATCTAAGGTAGTGGGTGGCACAAGTATTTAAAAATTATAATTCCAAAATCTAGATCTTGGGACCAAAGTTGTATGGGGAATTCTTTCCACTCCCAACTCCCTTAGAAACAAAATTTTCTAGCTCAAGTATCTAGGATCTCATGACCCTTTGGCCATCATTAATAAATACTCTCCCTTGACTGGATCATATTTTTGGAATTCCAAAAATATGATCCAGTCAAGTAGCTAGTGAGTACAAGGAGCTAGAGGATGCTAAAACAATTCTTTCTACTCTTTAGGGTATCAAAGTAAGAGATTATCTTAATCTAATGCATCTAGAGCTTAGGATGTATGGCATATGGAAACCTTGGGGATCTAATCCTATTTGTGTAACCCAAAACATCCTTCTTTTGACACTTTTGGATATGATGAAAGTTTTCATCAACACTAAAGAAGATTTGATCTACTAGATGGGAGCCAAAATTGGGAAGTATAATGTCAATCTAGGATATAAATTAGTATTTTATAAGGAAGACAGCTACCTTAGAACAAAACTTTTATGTTGTAAAAATCTTGGCCTTCAAAAATATGGGGCTACCACATGGTTGGCCTCTCAAAATAGAATTCTCTCTCAAGGCAGGTTAAAAAAAATGGGGTAGCATGACCCCTCCAAATATTATCTCTATAGTAAAGCCAAAGAGAAAGTTGACCATCTATTTCTATTTTTTCCCTTTGTAAACACTTTTTAGGATTGGTTGTGCTCAAATCTCAACTAGTGTTGGACTAAATATCCTTTGTTTTTGAAGGTTTTATCTTCATGGCACATCGGAGATGAATGTGACTATTGACCAAATTTGACTTTTGGTCAAATTTAGGAACCCTTAGGTAAGTGTTTTTATTTTAAATAGTTTAAGGGGTCCAAATATGTTTTCATAGGAAGTATACTTGTTACATGATGTCATTTAAGGTCACATTAGGTTTAGTGTTGGTTACATTAGTCATTTTGTCCATTAAGGGTCATTTTATGAGCTTTTAGGGGTCATTAATGCATTTGTCATGTTTCCCAAAGTTATTAGCTATCCCACCTTCATACAAAAATGTCTAATATTCATTTTATATGTCAAAGATGTTAGTTACCTCTGAATTTTGTAGGTTGTTCAACTGAAATTGTAGAAATCAACTGAAAAGAGGGAAAATGGCACTTGCAAAAAAATTTGGGAAGTGTGACATGTGGGGATGATCATGGGGGGTCTCCTCATATTTATAACATTCATATCCACACTTGTTTTGAAAATAAATAGTCATATTAAATCCAAAATTGTTATGCACTTTTCTTGTTCTTATTGGTAGACTGGAGTGACCCTTAGGGTTTTGCTCAGTATGGGAAGCACAGGAAGTTTCAAACAAAATGACATTGAGAGGTTGTTTTACACTCAAATAACTCATTTTAATATATGTATTTTTAAGATTGGTATACTTTTCTATATGAAAAATTGCTAACAAGTTGACTATGCAAATTTTATAGTTGTTTGGTGAACCCTAATTATTTTACTCCATTTTTGCCAAATCCATACAAACCTATTTCTTTTGTTGACTTCAGAGGATTTTTTTTCTTTATCAGATGGTATCCATTCTTTTTTTCTTGATTCATTATGTTTGGATGAGAAAAATTGGTCAATCATGCAAGGAGGTGTCACCATGTGTAGTTCCAGTTGGAATGTTTTGATTTGATGAGTGTATCTCTCTTATAGGTGACTTTTTCAACTGGGAAAGAGTGTCCCATAAGTTCCTAGGAAATATCACTAATTCATTCCATTTTTTTATCTCACTTTGGCATTCCTTGGGTAGCTTACAAGCTTATTTTTATTCATTTACCAACTTCATGCTTAGTTTTGAGTTGAATTCCATACACAAGCTTGTTTACCCTATATATGAAGTGGTAATGGAGGTGTTTTGTATTTTTAAGACTTTTTACGTTGAGTTAGGTTCCATTTTAATGATAAATGAGGCATATAATTGAGCATGTGCTCATGTCCCAAGCTATCTCAGTCATGAAATGCCCTTGTCTATTAAACTCCATGAACATACAAGTGTTTTCCATGTAGAGGAAGGTGTTTTAAAGTTGATTTCAAAGTGTTATTGATGGAGGTTATCCATTTTAGGGCTAAAAATTTAATTTGAGGTGTTATGAGGAATTTAAACAAACATATCAGTGCTCAATTTCACTCTCACTACATTATAACTTAGGATTTTCATCTACAAGACCCTTACTAATGTCATAATGGTGTATGGAAAGGTGAATGTGAATTTTAACTTCTTGGTTTGTATATAAATGCATTAGGAGGTTAGATGGAAGCATCAAAATTCATGTTTATAGGAGGTCTCCAAGTTGTTCATACTATAGCTCATTGTGGTGTACCAGACCTCCACCTTTAGGTGGCCTAAATAAGGGTTTGAGATAGTCATTTGAATGTGGAAGTGAGGTAAGACATCACTTGGAACCCTTGAATTATGGAATGGTCCATGATATACCCATATAATGTGTATATGGATAGTTCCAAGAATAAACACCTCAAAGAGTGATGATTGAGACTTTGGTACTGTCTGCCTAGTAAACCCCAAGCAAAGGCCTAAAAGATTTTTCAAGATGACACATTACATGTTTGGAAAGAGTCTCAAGGAATATAAGTGGGTATTATTTCAGCCTTTGGTATAGAAAATCACTATTCCAAGTTTGAGAGAAAAGGTATAAATGTAAAATAGTCATCTAAATGTCCAAAAGTGCACATGAAAGTAATGAATTCATTTAGTGTTCTCTATAGGTCAGAGATCAAAAAGTGGCCTTCCTTCACAAAAGTTGTCAATTAGGACTATTTTCCATATATGAGTGACTCTAAATGGATCAAGTGGTATCTATGGAATTAAACCCATAGAATAAGGTGGTAGTTTGCATTTTTGACTTCCCATACTCATACCCAATCCGTACATAGGGAAAAATGCTTACCTATAACCAAGCAAGTTAGAAAGTGAGTTTTGATGTTTGATGGCGTTTTGAAGGGAATTTCAAGGAATGAATAAAATTAAAATGAAAATTTTATGACCCTAGGAGATTTAATGAGGACTCACACATACCATATACAGGTTTTCTCAGAGCCATCCCCACCTACAGGTCAGGTAAATAGGGCAAAATCAACACCTATAGCTAGGCATCAAGACAAGGTTATAGGGAAGGTATCTAAGTGGATTTTTTGACTAGTCAAGTTGAATAAAAATTATATTTGAACTTAAAAACCTAAATTTAATATTATATAAATCTAACACATGATCTAAATGATCTCATGGTGACCTACAAGCAGGCTCAAAAGGGTAAAATTTCTTAGTCAACTAAGACAAAGTAGATAATGATCTATTTTTATGTTTTAGTAATGTTCTATGGGATTTCATGTGAGTATAAGTGAAATATACTTTTGGTTATATAAATGGTATTCTATTAGGATCCTATACAATAAAAACTAAGCCCAACCACTAAAATTAAGCTACAAATAAGGGGCCTCAAATCACCTACAAGCAGGAACCCATTTTAGGTTGTTTACAGTGCAATAGCATGATGAAAAATTATCTATATGAACAAGTAATTTATGTCATTAAACTCTTTCAAGGAATAAATCAAGTTCACATAGGGTCTCAAACCCCTATTTTGACTTACAACAAGATCTAGACAACCAAAGGCTACATTGAGGTATGAACCACCTAGAGAGAAAAGGAAGGTTCAAATGATTATAAAATGATTAAATATGATAAAATATATTCCCTAAAATTCCCAAGACATTTATAAGCTTCTAAAATTCCCTCCCCACTTGGCAATTGGACTACAGTCCATACAAGCAAGCTAGGAAACCCTTGGTTCAAAGGGTAAGCATTAAAAATCCACTAAGGAGAAATGTTTTGGATGGTTTAAAAATATACATGAGCACAATTTGAAGGAATTGATAATTTTTAAACAACATAGGACCATGAAATTTGTGAGGAGAGGTCATTCATAAGTGGATTTGGATAAAAAATGCAAGAAAATAGGGTTTTTTAACCCTTTTTTTAGACAAATTGAGTTGGGTAGGTACCTAAATGAGGGTTTATGAACTTTAAATTTCATATATAGAATTATTATTACCTTACATAACTCAAAAAACTATAATTTTTCCATGGGGATAATGGATATATCTCTCTATTTTGTCTCAAAGATCAGCCACTCATGAAAATCAGAACTTTGGTGTACCAAGCAAAATATGGAAAAATGAGTGAATGAACTAAGATTAGTCCTTGGTATATTCAAGTTACATTGGGTGATGTGTATGGAAGGTGTAAGTATTATTAGGAACACTCACACAGAATCCAACCCCTCAGAGTGACCTGATTGTGCATGCATACAATCCAATTTGGTAGGGTTCCAGTAGGACAAGTTGGAAAAAGAAAGGAAAAGTGATGAAAGGAGTGTTGGAGAGGTTATGTTATGGATTTTTAAGTAATAATTAAGTTTTAAAATTTTTAATAATCCATACTAATCATGTTATATCAGCCCAAATGAGCCAAATTTGTAGAGGGTATGCTAAGCCCACTAAGCTTTCAAGAGACCTAGAACCATTTTGAGGTCTACCTACATGTATAACTCTTGAATAAATATATGTTTTATTAAAACATTATTATAAGGTATAAATAGACATTTTTGATCTTTTGGAGTGAAAATATACCTATAGGAGAGAAATTTCTATCCTTGATATAGTCTAAGCATGCAAAATGAGAGGAAAACAAGCTCATTTCGTGTTTCCAAGTACTCATATATTTTATAAGTATATGTATGGGAAAAAGAGAGATTTATATAATTTAATTTATTATGGTCCCTTGGTATCAAGTTTTTGTAATTTTTAGGTAGTTCTAATGTTAAAGTTTTACAAACAAAGCTTAAGACCTAGAACTGCTTAAAACCCTCATTATGACCTGACAAAGAAGATGAGCTTGGAAAGCCACCCTAATGGCATATTATGGAAATAAAAATGATTTTATAATGGATATGACTAACTTAGGATCTCACACATGTAAATTAGATGTACATAACTATATGAAAAACATGCAAAATAGTGTTTTTCTCACCATTTTCTATGTTTTGTGGGTCCTATGAGGTTTGAGGATATAAAATAAAGTTTGAAGTGAATATTGGGACATATTATATATCCTTATTTTTATTTTATTCTATGAAAAGACTTATAAATGTCCTAACTAGATCTCTCTTTTCAGCCAGTCAAAATTGGCATGGTGAACACAAGGGTGAAAAGTGTGGAAACCTTAACTAGATGTCCTTTTAAGGTGAATTTGAGGGGTTTAAGGCCATGGATAATATTTATAGGTGTCATTAAATCCCCCCATGTAATTTAATTATAAATTTAATTCATTCTTAAGACAAATGTGAAGGGTAGTAGAAAAGGGAGTTTTTAAGACTACAGGTAATGATTGCTTCTCTCTAGAAGTTTCCAAATGAATAGGACCAAAGCCAATGCATGTAATTGCATGCTTTAGGTCCTTACCTCTCATACCAATAATAATACCTATACCTATTGAGTCGTGGTATGTTCAAATAGATACAAATTATGAAGGTAGTTTTCTATGTCAAGATTGAGAGTTCTATGCCACTTTTCACAATTTTCATGGCTTGTATGGGAAATTAGACTTAATTACATTACATGGATCATTTATTATCTCTTATAAATTTATTTTTAACTTAATTTCTCAAGTTTAAACATGTCAAAGTGACCTTTTGACTTCCTTTGTTTTGCCTCTCTCTCAAAAGCTATAAATATGTATTCTTTTGGCTCTTTTGAGTAGCCTCCATTAGTTGATGGTGAAACCCTAGCCAATTTTGTACTTGAATAATTATTTAAGAAATTAAAATTTTTTTTCTTCTACTCACATTTTTTCAATTGAGTGTTAGTGCAATCTTGTTGGTCTTGTCTAGTAGAAGATTTTATTTTCTAGCATGTTATCCTTGAATGTCTACCAAGTATGCAGAAAGGATGTTTTTATAGGTCTTTGTTAGTATTATTTTATAAGTGTATAGGTTTATTATAGGTGGTGTATAACTATATTACCTCATGGAATCATCCATTACTCTACTAAGTATCAAATGCATTCTTGAATCTAACATATGAAACATTGACATGACAATGCATTTTGAGTTGTGAGTATTGTGTGAGAGAGAATTTGTTTGTATTTAAGTAGTAAATATTCAGTAAAATAGGAGGATATTAAACATTAGTGCATCACATTTTTCTTTCTTTTTTTTTCTTAACCCTTTTCATCCACAAGTTGATATATAAGGAAGTACTTCAAAGAGTGCATCAAGGGAACTAGCCCTTCTAAATATTCATCTCTCAACATTATCATCCACAACAAGAGGGATGTTTCCATTCTAACACTTAGATGATGATAGATATGCATCTCTTCAGGGGTGAAAATCCAAGTGTCAACAATTTTTGGCATGCCAGATGAAACTCTAAGTCCTAGACGATTGTCCAAGATTGGTGTTAGTCTTGGCATAGTTGTAGCTACAAGAGCATCTACATTCAAAACCTAGAAACTCCACTAAAGTTTTAAAATATTTTTTTGCTGATCAATTCCTTAATTCCATGACAAATGTGACCACTAGGTCTATTGCTAAAGGTTTACCTTTTGAGTTTGTGTAATTACCCTTATATTTTGCTAGAAGGTTTAGGTTTGTGAACACCCATATTTATTCAAGAGAGTTGGTGTTTAATAAGTCCAAGTTCTAGTTTAGTTAAATCCATGTTACATAAATTTCACATTCCAAGATGGCTATAAATCAACCTTTTGTAGAATTCATCAGATCATATCCTTTGAATCTTTCCCAATATGACCAAATTTTAGGAGCAACCCTTAAGAGTGTTCCATATTTTAGTGGAAAGGGTCCTATTACTTCCATTGAACACATTAAAAACATATAAAAATTATACAATATCCATAATATCATTCAAGAAAATGTGGATATTAGGTTTTTGGCATTATCTTTCAAAAGAAAAGCCTTGGATTGGAATGGGACTCTACCTAAAAATTCTATTGGTTCATGGAATGAACTAAGAGATCTATTGACTAAGAGGTTTGGAGAAAAGAGTGATCATCTATCTCTAACTAAGAAATTTACCACCATCAAGAGGGAACCTCAATATTTATGTGAGATTTTAACACTATATTTCAAAAAACATGGGATAGGTTCCTAGCTCTTGTGAGGCCTACTCCAAACTATGCATTATTGTATTATCTAAAAGCATTGAATAGTGATGTAGCCATGATGATCCAATCCATGGGTGGGAATACACTCCCTACTACCTATGAGATAGATATCAATGATAATAATTATCTTGTTTAAGTAGGTAAGATTACTCCTAAGCCTCTAATGCCATTGTTTCCTTTTTTCCAACCTCTTAGTCAAGTCACATTACCTGCCTTGCCTCCTTTGCCTAGTCATGAAAAGTCTACCATTGTCCCAAATAGTGAGATCCATGAGGTCAATATTTTACTCCAAAGTTTTACCAATGAATTTTTTTCTCTTAAAAGGTAACAAGCTCAAAGTTATAGGCCATAACATTCTTACAATTAGTTTGGACAAACCAATAGACCTATTTTCCAAGTTAATGCTCAAGGACAAGGTCAAATCACCCAAGTTAGGCCTTATCAAATCTACAATCTTAATGCTCATCCATTTTCTAAAGCACTTATTCCCACTCAAAATAACTTGGTTTAATAACAACCATTTTATTCATCTTTTGATCAAAATCAAGAACAAGTTTCTTATGCAAATGAAATGCACAACCAAACCATGGTAATGCAAGGTAATCAATTTTTCCAAGTTTCAAGTTTTGAAGGACCAATGCAAAGTGGGGTGGATAATGGTAAAAAAAAAATATAATTCTACCCTCATAAATCATTTTTAGGGAAATTTGTCTGCTATTAATCACTTGGCGAATCCAAATAATATGAATACTAGTGTTGCCTTTAACACTAGGTCAAAGAAAAAGGTTGTTGAAGAGCAACACAGTTTCAACTAAAGGACCTATTTTTGTCCCCATTTCATCTTCAATGGTAAGTGTGTAAAATTCAGCTCCTAGAGTGCAAGAAATTCAAAAAAATTAGAATGTGAAGATAGCTCCTATTCACCCTCCTTCTCAAGTTATACCACAAAGATCTAGTGCTCCTAAGGAGCCTCCAAAGGTGAAAAATTCTTCCATTAATGATGTAGACCAAATGAATAAGCTACACATGAATTTTTCATTATGGGATTCTTTGACAATACTAGTGTAGAAAGATATGGTCCAAAAAAGAATTGCAAGGATTGGGTAAGCAAGTTGGTTCATCTAGGAATGAAAATGTTTTCCTACTTAATGGAACTCAATCTATAGATAGTCAAGTGAAAAATAATGAAAAAAATCTTCCTTTCTACCTATCTCTAATCATTGGTGATTTTTTGGCTCATAATTTCATTATAGATAGTGGGGCTAGTACTTCAAGTATGCCCAATTATATAGTGGATAACCTAGGCCTCAAATATGAGCCAATGACTAAGGGAGTCTTACAATTGGATGGATCACCAGCCAAGACTTTGGGAGTAGTTAAAGATTTAAATTTGATCATATATGTTTGTCCTATATTTTATATTCCTTATGATGTGGCTGCGGTATATTTAGTTCCATACTTTTCCCTTTGCTTGTCAAGAGAGTTTACAGCTAAGATACGTGGATACTTGGTAGCCAATTCATCCTACATGGTGTTTAGGACAAAGTATGGTACTAAGGTGAATATTGAATCAAAACATATTAATCATAGTGAATTAAATCCTTACACACCTAAAGTGTAAAATGTCATCTATGCCATCATTGATGAATAACAACTCCACATTGACCAATATCCAACATCTTCCCTTGAAGGAGTTTCTAAATTATACTTAGATGAATAGGGAGATGAGTATTATGAACATTATCCTTAAAAATTCATCGAGGAAGCTAGTTTTGGGTTGTATTTTAGGCATGAGGAGAACTCCTTCATTCTAAATTTAATGAAACCAAATGAAGATATAGATGGATTATGATAGCTTTTCTTTAATGGGTCAAGGAGTAAGATTGGGGCAGGTGGTGGAACCATGTTGGTTTCCCCTTCAAAATAAATTTATTATTTAACTTTAACATTTTAATTATCATGTATGTATAATGTGGTCGAATATGAGGCCCTCATTCATGACCTTGAATGGTCTAGGAGAAGAGGTGTCAAGAAATTGCAAGTGTTTGGTGATAGTGAGTTAGTTGTGAATCAAGTGAGAGGGAAAAATTTGACCAAGAACTCTTTGCTTAAGTCCTATAAATATAGAGTGTGGGATCTTGTGGAAGGTTTCCAAGATTTAAACATCACATATATTTTAAGAGAGGAAAATAAGCATGTTGATAGGTTGGCAGTAATTGGATCTTAGTTTGATGTTCCAAAAGGGAAAAACGAGTATAGGAACCAACCACATCTTAAGGTGATTGTAAGGCCCTCCATACCAAATAATGTCAATAATTGGTAAGTTTTGGATAGTGATCAAGAAATATATTTTTTTCTACAAGAAGCGGCTGAGTTTTCTACCAAGAATCAGCCCAAACTACAACAACAATATGGAGGGCAGATTGTCCAATTGAAATTCAACAAGATTCCTAAAAGTCTAGTTACTCTTGAGAGCATATTAAATAAGGATGAATAGATAAATAAATATAAGGTAAGCATGTCTACCAAGCAAGATAATTATTATAAGGTATATGTTGAAGACTTAAAATTGTGCTTGATCTTAATCAATCAACAATGGGAAGTTTCAAGCTGTGGGACAATGCGGCTTGAAACAACCTCTAAATTTTAGAGAAGCTGGTCTCTTATTTTGTATCAAGTGTTGGGGGAAAAGGGATAGGAGATTAAATAAAACTGCAAATGCAGGAATTGAAACCTAACTATGGTGATGCACCTGAGTGTAACCCTAATCCTAACCTGAGCACAGTGAGACTATTATAGGACTCAATTACATTTAAGAGCAGACAAGTGCATGATCAATGTAAGATATTTTAAATAACAGAAATAGAGGCTCACAACAGGGAATTCTTTTGCTAAGACAAAGAGAATGTCAACAAAGGCATAGTGTTCAATCTTCTTAATAAAATCTTCCAATCACATAAGAGGCACAGAAGTCACATACAGTTATGTAAACCTTTTGATTCAAGAAAATGAGACAAAATCAAATGACATTTCTAATCACAACTCCAGAGAATCTACAACATAGACTACTTTGCAAATGACACAAATAACACCAACCAAGGCATGGAGCTCGATCCTCTTAATTTATTCAGCCACATAAAAGGCACTACAACTCAAGAAAATTGAGACAAGAGCAAATGGTATTACTGGTCAAAAACTCTAGAAAGTCTAAAACTATCATAAAAATCCCCCCTTGATTTTATAATTCTTCCTTTTATATAGCCTCCGATGTCTTCCTTACATCGCTCCCTTTCCCACATAATTATATTCCATCCTTTTACTTGTAGGGGACAAAATAGATGGTGCCTTTAATGCTTTAGATGTATCTTGGTCTTATCATGAAGAACCATGTTGGAGTGGGATGGCTGTTCTAACCATGGCATGGTGATTCATGTCTAGTACCTCCCTTAGCACTTTAATTTCCTCATTCCATCACCTGCTTGTCTGCTCAGCTGTCTACTCTACCTTTGCTTATAGGGGACAAATAGACAGCGTCTTCAATATTTGCAAGTCCCAGAAACCTACTCAGTGCACTGTTCTATCTACTAGGAATAACCCCCACCGAGTTCCCCTCCATCTTTGTTGTAACAGATAGATGGACACTCTGTTTTATTGAAATGAAAGAGGACACTTAGTCAATCTATGAAAATTCTCTTTTGTCTAGAAGGCACCGAAGAATGACACTTGGCTACTTCCACTTTCTCTATATTCTGCTCAAGAATGCTCCACCTTCGACACCTGTCACCATTCGCTTCCTCGATACTTTGCAGTTTTATCAAAACAAAACTCACTGCATTCCTTACTTTGGAAAATTTTAGGAAGCCATGGATGCACGTGGCAGTCTTTGCATGTTGACACTCGGCACTTCCATAGTCCTTTGAAATATCATCCAGGACCCACCACAATCTTTATTTGGTAATTAGGCTCGAAGATGGTTTCATGGAGGTTGGCACATGGTGACTTCCGTTGCTCCTGGGAAGATACATGGCATTTTTCACTTCTCCTTCTGGGGGTATGTGGCATCTTCTACTTTTTTTGGGGATGGAGTAGAAAGGGACTCAGAGAGTGACACTTGGTATCATCCACTACTTTATGACACTTAAGCAAAATAAAATGACTCCTTTGTGAGTTGAACCAAAGTCTCTCAGATGCTGACACGTGGTGACCTCTGTTGCTTCTTCAAAAAGGTAGTTTAGGGCCTCCACAACTACCACCTGGTGCTTTTTGCTTTTCTACTGCTTAGCTCATTGAAATTCTTTATCCAAAAAGTAGAATGAAACATGGGTGCCTCTATGAGACATAGATGTTGGCACGTGGTGCATTCTGGTTAGCTACTACTGGATATGTGGCATATTCTATGACTTTCTAGAAAGTCACAAAAGGGGCCTTGGCAGACGCCAGCTGGTTGGCTCTGTGATTTGAAAAGTGACACTTGGTGACTTCTGCTTGAATTTGATACTTAGGCAAAAATGAACCTGCCCTCTACTCCAAAACTCTATCGTGACGTCCAAGGTATGCAGGAACCAAAATTGTAGTGCTCGACCAAAAAATTGAATGCAACGTAGAGTAAAAATTTACTTTTATAGTTATTGGTGACCCTTAGGACTTTTGAGCCTTCTCAAAAAGAAAACTCCACCTCCTACTAGATCAAAATTGTGAAAATTACAACCTCAAAAGAGCTGTTAACATATGTTTAAAACACTTATTTAAAATAAAAGTGGGAAAACAACAAAAAATAATGCGAGAAAGGGAAATTGTTAAACTATAATACATGAGAGACCCAAGTCAATTGAAATGTTTCAAATAGATTCCATTTATAGGAATCTCTTTAGGTTCTCCTTCCATCGAATCTAGCTTGAAAGAATTCTTCTACTTGCATCCACAAATTCTATATGGGCCAGTCCATAGCGCCTCAAATTTGGTATGCTGACCTGGTTTGGCAGCCCTTGTATCCCATTTCAAAACAATCGAGCCTACTTCAAAATTAGGATTTGAAGTCCTTTTATCAAAATAATTCTTAACCATCCCATGATGCTTGATCAATGAATCATGGGCCATATCCCTCTTTTCCTAAACCTCCAAAAGTTCTGCGAGTCTGACCTGTATGGGGCCATTTTCTTCAATCTCAATTTGTTTGATCAGCTGAAGAACAGGGATTTCCAAACTTAGGGGGATCACAATAGACTTTCCATTTAATAATTCATATGAGGACATTTTGATCACCTGCTTAGGCATGATTCAATCAGCCCATAATGCTAGATTAATCATTTTATGCCACTCTTTGTGATGATCAGCCCCTGTTCTTTTGATAAGTCTTATCAAGTTCTTATTGGTTGATTCTGCTAGACCATTACCTTGAGGGTAATTGTTAGATGAAGTTTTCAGATATATTCCATGTCTCAAGGAAAATTTAGATACTTTAGACCCCAAGAATGCTTTAGCATTATTCGAAATGATGGTGCAAGGAGACCCAAAGCGAGTAGTGATACCCCCTAGAAAATCTAGGATCACATTCTCTGTTGCTTCCTTAAGTGGGACTACCTCTGTCCATCTGGTGAATAGTCCATGGTAGTTAATATCCATTTGTGACCCATACTGGACACTGGATTTATCATTCCAATGAATTCAAGACCCCACTGAGCAAATGGTTCATCCACAATTATAGGACTGAGGGGCATGGCTGCATTCCTCCTCATCCCCACATAATATTGGTAGGATTGACATTTTCTAACCAGTTGATAACAGTCTATAAATAAAGTAGGCCAAAAATATCCTACCTCACTTTCTTTATGGCTGTGGTCTTTGTAAAAAAATGCCCCCTGATGTTCCATGATGCATTTCATGTAGTATCCTCTTAGCTTCAGCCTGTTCTACACATCTTAACAATTTTCCATCAGAATTTCTTTTGAAAAGGACTTGTTCAATTAAGACAAAATGAACTCCCTGTATCCTATAATATCTCCTCTTATTTCGAGGGAGTTCTCTTGGATAAACCCCATTTTTCATAAATTGAATCCTGCTTGTGACCCAGGATTCCTGATCAACCTCTTGTAATTTTAGCACCATCTCCATCTCTCCTTCTGAATCTGCTTCCTTAGGTAACATCTTTTCAAGTTCTTGGGTTATATATTGGCACAGCCCCCTGCCTCTAACCAGCTTGGTGGGTCTGACCTCCACATCATATTCAAGGATCTTAGTGATCCAATCGGATCTTTTCTCAGTAATCTCCCCCTCTATGATGTATTCCCTGACACTTGGGTGAGCTACAAGTATCAAAACTTTGTTCCCTGATATCAGTTGCCTAAATTTCTTGAGGGCTTTTACCATGGTATAGGCTTGTCTTTCCACAAAATTATACCTGGTCTCATAATCTCTGAGAGTTCTTGAGAAAAAGGCTATTGGGTGTTCCCTTTCTAGCCTGTCATTCTTTTGAGTCAAAACAGTAGCAATACTTGACTCCCCTCCATAGACATACATTACGAAGGGCATGGAAACATCTGGGTTTTTTAGCATGGGGGCTGCTGAGATAGCCTCCTTAACCTCTTCAAAAGCTTACTTCCCTTCCGTAGTCCATTTGAAAACCAGTTTTTTCTTTACCAAGAGTTTCATTGGCCTAACCAAGCCTGCAAAATCAGATATGAATTTACTAACAAAATTGATCTTCCCTAAAACGGACTGGACTACTTTTTTATTTAATGGAAAGGGTAGGTTCATTATAGCTATGATTCTCTTGGGATCTATAGAAACTCCTTCCTTCGATACTATGTGCCCCAATAGTTTACCCTGAGGTACAACAAAAATACATTTCTTGGGATTCAATGATATCCCAAAATCTTGACATTTCTTGAAGACAGATTTTAAATGGTCAAAATGATCATCAACATTTTTTGAGAAAATAGTGAGGTCGTCCAGATAGACCAGGATGACCTTGTTTATGAGTTTACCAAAGGCTATATCCATAGCTCGTTGAAAAGTGGCTCTTGCATTTGATAAGCTGAATGGCATCTTTGCATAGGCAAATGTTCCCCATTTGGTAGTGAAAGCAGTTTTGTACTGGTCTTCCTCAGCTAGCCAAATCTGGTTGTACCTAGAGAAACCATCAAGTAAATAAAACCTCTCTGATCCAGCCATAGTTTGAAAAATTTGTTCCATGGAGGGCAAGGGATAGTGGTCTTTCAGAGATGCTCTATTTAAATCTCTAAAATCTACACACAGTCTTACATCTCCATTCTTTTTCCTAATTGGGACTAGATTTGATACCCAAGTTGAGTGCTTGATTGGAAATATTATTTTGGAGTCTAAAAGTTTTTGCAACTCATCTACCATTAGAGGCTCAATCCTTGGATTGACTAGCCTTTGCTTCTGTATGATGGGCTTAGATCCCTCAGTCAATTCTATTGTGTGCTAGATAATGTCTCTATTGTATCCATGAAGGTCTTCATAGCTCCAAGCTATGACTCTATCATACCTCTAGCACAATTCAATTAATTTTTCCTTTTCTTCTTTAGTTACAAAATTTCCCACTTTTAACCTCTTCCTGTCACTCACCTCTACCTCAGAATAGTCTTCTTTATCTACCTGGAACCTTTTCTTTTCCAGGCTTACATCCTCTAGGTCAAACAAGTTTTATAAGGTGATCAATCCCTTGGGGAGCTTATTAGTCCTTAATTGTATAATCTGATCACCATATGCCTCTTCAATTATAGTTTGCAACTGATCAGCAAACTCATCTGATTATTGTAAGAAAGAGACTACATGAGCATCATTTTCAAACACTTGCCAATTTTCATCATTGTCTGGGATGGTCAGTCTCACTATAACTTTTACTGACTCATTGTTAACCAATATGCTAGTTGCTGGGTTAAACTGTCAGCCAATCTGAGCCATCCTATCAGCCTCAGAGTTTTGACTTCTAGGGATTATCTCAATATTAAAAGCTTCAAAATATTCTATCAAATCCCAAATCCTATGCCTGTAGGATCTCATTCTCACATTTTTGGCTGTTGCCTTTTCCCTAATTTGCTTTACTACTAATTATGAATCTCCTTTTACTTTTAGGTTCTTTATTCCCTTTTTCTAGGCTAACAAGAGCCCATGTACTAAAGATTCATATTTTGTATCATTATTAGTGAAAGCAAATTGGAATCGCATAGCCCTTAAAATTTTATCACCGTTTGGAGCAGTAAGACAAATTTTTGCTCCAACACCATGTTTACTTTTGGCTCCATCAAAATTCAAAGTCCAGACCTCTGAATCTTGAGCAGTAGGTGTCTCTTTTCTTATAACATTTGGGATCACATGATCCTCATCAAAAATAACATACGTGCCCAAATGAGTAGAGTCATAGTTTCCATATGGGTTGTTATGCATCATAGCCAACAACTGGTTGTTTTCTTCTTCTTGATCATGCTCAGTCCAGTCACCTAGCTCTTCAACAAAAATCCTTTCTTCTTTATTCAACATGGCATGATCTGATTCTAATCTTGTTGTTGGTTTGTTGGTAATATGATCTTTGGACAGTGCTTCAGATATAATTTTCATCTTTGAACCGTATCTAGTTCTTAGGATGAGGTGAGACCAGTCAAGAGACATATATCCTCCTATTTTTGCTGTAAAGTCTCTGGATAAACATAAACCAAAGACGGGAGGTATATCTATGACAACTATATCTTGGTTGACAATTACGTTGGGACATGTGTATAACTGCAAGGGAAGTTATTTAATTCTCCTTATGGTTTGCACTATTTTTCCATCTAGCTACATAACTCCCTTTGCAAGGGGTTCATATTTTATTTTCAAAGCATCAGCTATTTGCTTAGGCATCACAGTTGTACTAGCTCCTGAATCTATCAATGCATTATGAAAAATTTTCTTTCCAACTATCAAAGTCAAATAGAAATGCTCTGGCTTGGATTTACTTACATGTGCTACATCATTCACGAAAGTTGTTATCTTTGGAGGAACTGTATCATTGAGCTTTTCCTTTTCAATAGATCCTTCCTTGGTAATGGCATCTTTGGGTAATACTTGCCCTTGCAGAGCCTCTTGCAGTAGTGTCTTTTGTTCAAGAATAGCCAAGATATCCCATATAGATACTTGCGCTAGAGTCTTCTTTAATTGGTCCACTATGTTGATTGGTCCCAAAGACTAAGTTTTTTGGAAATAAGGATACCTTGTTCTTTCTTGAATCTAAACAGGGATCCCTTGATCTTGTACCAGATGAGGCACTTCTTGTCTGATAGCAACGTTCCTTTTCCCTTGAGATGGAGGAATATTCTTGACCTGACCACTTACAATTTTGGGCTGCTCCACCATCCTCCTCTTTGATCTGGTGTAATAATCAAATTGCACTACTGGCCTTTGGGAGGTAGATGCTTCGTTCAAGAAAATTGTTTCTTCATCCTCAACCCATGAGAACAAAGCATGTTCTAGGCTATTTCTTCCTCTTGTTGCAAGGACATTCCTTGCATTTGAGCCACTAGGACTAAATTCTACATATCGAAAGACTGGTAGGCTTGACTGTTACTGGTACTGGTAAACTGACCATCTATTATTCTTTGCTCAGCCACCCTTTGTTGTATATTACATCTAGGGCAATCTCTGGGTGTGTGAGCATCGTTGCAAGGGAAACACCAAGCATTAGTATCATCCACATAATTATTTTGGCCTAGAACCATCTCCCTATTTGAGATGGGAGGAAGGGTCTGTGAGGGTGTGGGAATTGCAACTAATTGATTTGCTAGTTGATGGTTAGTTTACCTTGGAGGGCCTTGATATTGGTTTGGCTGGGATGACAACCTGTTTCCTTGATATCCTTGATAAGGAGGCTTACGGAAAGTATTCTGCTGCCTCTTTATATTAATCATCTCATTGGAGAATGTCCTTAACATACTCTTGATATCATCCATCTCAGATGGTTGAGCAGGGACCGGTTGCTTTGTAGATGATGGGGGGTAAGTATACATAGACATAGGTGGGATTACAACTTTAGGGACTTCTTGAGGTAAGGGTAAGGAAATTTTTGGGAACATAGGCATGGGAGGCATTGGAGGTAACTTTCTGGCATCAATTAAATGATTCTCAGCTCTGACTGCATAGTTATAAGCAGTTGGCAAAGTGTGTCCTCCTAGTGACTGAATCATAATAGATATATCTAAATTTAAAGATTTGAGATAGAATACTATGGCCATACTGGGTGGTGGTTTAGCTGCAATAAAGATTATGTCCCAAGGTTTCTAGAATCTAGTGTTGAAATCAGTCATGTCCTCTTGTGGTCCCCTTTGAATGTTGATTAATTGTTGTAACAAAGAAGAATTATCACCCTTCTCTACAAATCTTTCAAATAATAGATCTCCAAGTTGGTCCCATGTAGATATGGTATTTGGGGTCAAAGACTGATACCACTCTAAAGCCTTCCCTTTGAATGAGGCTACTAACAACCTTAGGGCCACATTTTGCTCTGTGACACCATGTATGGCATAGACATCTGATACATCCTGAATATATTCTGCAGGTGTTTTTGAGTCCTATCCACTAAATTTGGGCAAAGCTTTTAGAGCATTTACTGGGATAGGATCCCAAATAGCTGGTGGTGTTGGGAGGATTAAGGGGCTACCAGTGTTCCAACTTGCATAATTTCTTGGGGGTACAAGGGCTCCCATGTTTGGTACTAGAATAAACTGGTTAGCTCTTCTTCTTGGACTTGTTACCAGAGGTGGTAAAAGAATACCTGAATTTGTAATAGATTGCGATCTGGTGACTGGTTCATAGCTCTGACACCTCATAACTCTCTGGTTCATACAGTCTTGAAGTTAACTTCAAGACTGGTCCCATCGGGCATGCCAAAAACTGTTGAAGACTTAAAATTGCACTTGATCTTAATCAATCAACAATGGGAAGTTTCAAGCTATGGGATAATGCAGCTTGAAACAACCTCCAGATTTTACAGAAGCTAGTCTCTTCTTTTGTATCAAGTGTTGGGGGAAAAGGGATAGGAAATTAAACAAAAACACAAATGCAAGAATTGAAACCTAACTATGGCGATGCACCTGAGTGTAACCCTAATCCTAACCTGAGCACAGTGAGACTATTATAGGACTCAATTACATTTAAGATCAGACAAGTGCATGATCAATGTAAGAAATTTTAAATAACAGAAATAGAGGCTCACAATAGGGAATTCTTTTCCTGAGACACAGAGAATGTCAACAAAGGCATAGTGTTCAATCTTCTTAATAGAATCTTCCAATCACATAAGAGGCGCAAAAGTCACGTACAATTAAGTAAACCTTCTAATTCAAGAAAATGAAACAAAAGCAAATGACATTTCTAATCACAACTCCAGAGAATTTAAAGCATATAATACTTTGCAAATGACACAAATAACACCAACCAAGGCATGGAGCTCGATCCTCTTAATTTATTTAGCCACATAAAAGGCACAAAAACATGCACAGTTGCATCAACTTTACAACTCAAGAAAATTGAGACAAGATCAAATGGTATTACTGGTCAAAAAATATAGAAAGTCTAAAATTATCAGAAAAATCCCCCCTTGATTTTACAATTTTTCCTCTTATATAGCCTCCGATGTCTTCCTTACATCGCTCCCTTTCCCACATAATTATATTCCATCCTTTTACTCATAGGAGACAAAATAGACGGTGCCTTTAATGCTTCAGATGTATCTTGGTCTTATCATGAAGAGCCATGCTGGATTGGGATGGATGTTCTGATTACGGCATGGTGATTCATGTCTAGTACCTCCCTTAGCACCTGAATTTCCTCATTCCATCACCTGCTTGGCTGTTCAAGTATGTACTCTACCTCTGCTTATAGGGGACAAATATATAGCATCTTCAATGCTTGTAAGCCCCATAAACCTACCCAGTGCACTATTTTATCTACCAAGAATAACCCCTACCGACTTCCCCTCCATCTTTGCTGTAACAAATAGATGGACACTCTATTCTATTGAAATGGAAGAGGACACTTAGTCAATCTATGAAAATTCTCTTTTGTCTAGAAGGCACCAGAGACTGACACTTGGATGCTTCTACTTTCTCTATATTCTGCTCAGGAATGCTCCACCTTCGACACCTATCGCCATCCGCTTCCTCGATACTTTACAGTTTTATCAAAACAAAACTCACTACATTCCTTGCTGAGGAAACTTTTAGGAAGGGATGGATGCATGTGGCATTCTTTGCATGTTGACACTCAGTGCTTCCATAGTCCTTTGAAATAACATCTGAGACCCACCACAATATTTATTCGATAATTAGGCTCGAAGATGGTTTCTCAGAGGTTGACACGTGGAAACTTTTGCTGCTCTTGGGAAGATACATGGCATTTTTTTCTTCTCCTTCTGGGGGTATGTGGCATCTTTCGCTATTTTTGGGGATGGAGTAGAAAGGGACTCAGAGAGTGACACTTGGTAGCATCCGCTGCTTTATGGCACTTAAGCAAAATAAAACGGTGCCTTTGTGCATTGAACCAAAGTATTGAACCTAGGCGTTGAACCAAAGTCTCTCAGATGCCGACATGTGGTGACCTCTACTGTTTCTTCAAAAAGGTAGTTTAGGGCCTCCGCAACTGCCACCTGGAGCTTTCTGCTTTTCTGCTACTTAGCTCATTGAAAGTCTTTGTCAAAAAATTAGAATGAAACGCAGGTGCCTCTATGAGACACAGATGTTGGCACATGGTGAATTTTGCTTAGCTACTATTGGATACGTGGCATATTCTGTGACTTTCCAGAAAGTCACAAAAGGGGCCTCAGAGGACGCCAGTTGGCCGGCTCTGTGATTCAGAAAGCAACACTTGGTGACTTCTACTTGAGTTTGATACTTAGGCAAAAATGAACCCACCCTCTGCTCCAAAACTCTACCGCGACATCCAAGGTATGCAAGAACCAAAATTGTAGTGCTCGACTGAAAAATTGAATGCAACATAGAGTAAAAATTTACTTTTATAGTATAAATATTTAAGGATAAGTTACTTGCACTTGGAAAAGTATGTACTAGTCAAGAGAAGCATGATTTCATTGAGTTATGCAAGGAGTTTTCTGATGTCTTTCCATTGGAATATAGTGATTTAAATGGTTTTGATCCAATCCTATCCTAAAAAACCATAAAGATAGATGAGAGTGCCAAACCTATTAAGAAAAAATAAAGGCCAATCAATCCTAATATTGAACCCCTCATGAAGAAAGAGCTCACTAATTTGATTGAGTCTAGAATCATCTTTCCTATCAAGCATTCATCTTGGTTGGCAAACTTAGTTCATATTATGAAGAAGAATGGGGAGATTAGGTTATGTGTTGACTTTAGGGAATTGAATAGAGTTTCCTTGAGATATCAGTATCCCCTTCTTTCTATGGAATATATTCTATAATTTATGGTAGGTAGTGAGAGGTTTTCTCTCCTTGATGGGTATTCCGAATACATTCATATTTTAGTGAAGGAGAGTGACCAAAATAAGATAGCCTTCACTAATAAATGGGGTAAATATGCCTATAGGAAGATGCCTTTTTATTGTCTAGTTCTGGAGCTACATTCAATGTGAAATGGATATGGATTTTCAAGGACTAATCAATGACATTGTGTTGGTGTTTCTTGATGATGTAACAGTTTTATCCAAGGATGCAAATGATCACTTAGATCACCTAAGGTAGATTTTTTGAAGGTGTAGAGAGTTTGGGATCTCTCTAAACCCAAATAAATGTTTTTGTGTTGTCCATGAATGCAAACTCTTAGGACACATTGTCTCCAAGAAGGGCTTATCCATTGATCCTGAAAGGGTGAGTGCCATCTTGACATTATCTTTGCCTAAACACAAGAAAGGTTTGCAAAGTTTCTTTAGAAAAATAAATTTCATAGGGAAATTTATTCCTAATTTTTATAACTTGGTCAATACTTTAACCTCCATTCTAAGGAAGGATGAAGTGTTCACTTGGACAAGAAGGAGGAGGGAAAGTTTTGAAGAGATCAAACAAGCCAATGCCCGAGCTCCTACTCTTGCAAGTATTAATTTCTCCAAAGACTTCAATTTGTATACCTTTGGGAATGAAGAGGTAATATATACCATTCTTACTTAAGAAAATGATGAAAATTTAGATCATCTTATTACCTTCGTTATTTAAGGTTTAGAAGGATATGAGGTAAGATACACCTATGTTAAGAAGCAAGTACTTTCAGTTATTAGGAGCCTAAATAAATTTAGTCACATGTTATATAATAATAACATTCACATATTTTTACTCATCCTAGTGTCAAAGACTTTATCTTTATTAGGGATTTGAATGAAAAGAGGGTAGGTTGGATAACAAAAGTGATGGAATATGATGTGGAAATCAAGACAACCAAGCTAGTGAAAGGATAAGGGTTATGTGAGCATCTTGCTTTAGACTTTAAGGAGAAAAAGGAGGTTGTTTTGTCACTTAATAATGATCTTATGAAATCTACATCTTCACCCATGAAGATTTGGACACAAGATATGATTCATTTTCTTCAAATCGGTGAGTGTCCACAAGGTCTTGATAGAGCTAGAAGAAGATACTTTAGATTACAATCCATTCTTTATGTACTTATTAATGGAGTGATATTTAGGAAGGACTTATCAAGTGTGTTATTGAGGTGTATTGACTTAGATCAGATTGACAAAGTGTTGCTTGAGTTTCATGATGGACCAGCTGGTGGTCATTTTGATCCAAGAACCACAACTGCTAAGATTATGAGGGCTAGATACTTTTGGATTAACTTCTTAAAGGATACCCATGCTTGGGTAATAAAATTTTAAACGTGTGCTCTTGTTTCTAGAAAAAAAATCTTGATGCCTTGCTTCTTCATCCAATCCAAGTTGAGCAACCCTTCATGCAATGAGGTTTGGATTTCATACGCCTAATCAATCCATCTTCTAGTATTGGTCCCAAGTGATTATTGATTTCTAAAAATTACTTTACAAGATGGGTGAAAGTTGTATCTCTCAAGGATGGAAATGAAAACTTAGTTTTAGACTTCTATGAAGGTATAGTAACAAGGTTTGGGGCTCCTTCAACAATAATTTTAGATAATGCATAAGATTTTCTTAGAACAAGGATAAGTGAATGGGATTTAAATCATGGCATCTATCTTAGCACCTCATCCAAATATTATCCCCAAGGGAATGGACAATCTGAGTCCAAAAACAAGAATGTAAACAAGATCAAAAAGAGGACAATGTAGAAGAGCCAAAGGACTTAGCATTCTAAGTTGAAGATAGCCCTTTGGGTTGATAGGATTACCCCAAAAAGAGGAATTAGAAACTCACCATAAACATTTGTTTATGAGAGATAATATAAAATACCTATTTCACTTGAGTTACCAGCCTTGGACCTCACCTATCAACTATAATTGATGGAGAATGAAAGCATGAAAGTCAAATTATGTGAGTTGATTGAGCTTGAGTAAACAAGAGATCAAATTATGTTAACTATGAGAACTCACTAAGAATGAACCAAGAGATACTTTGACAATAAATCCATGCCAAGGAGTTTCAAGGAGGGAAACATTGTTCTAAATTTGGATGAAGATAGGGCTAAACATAGAAGATAGACAAAGTTTGATGCTTTGTGGAGTGGCCCATATGTGATCACACAATGCAAGCAACACAATGCCTTACAAATTACAAGGTTATATGGAGAGGAGCTTCATATCCCAGTCAATGGGATATATCTCAAACATTGTTATTAAGGTTATCCTCTCCCCTTGTATATATTTCCTTGCTTTCCTTGTGTTCCCTAAGTGCTTATGCATATGTGTGAGTTTTATCTTGTGTCTTGCTTTGTTGGTGTGGTGTGTTTATTTTGTGTTTGCTTAGGAAAATTCCTTACTAGTTGTATTTATTAATCCATTGAATCCATTGGCCCTTATTGTTATAAGGCTACTGGTCCTTAGTATATTAGGCATACTACCCCTATGAGTCACCATTTTGTTGACCAAATTTGACTTTTTATCAAATTTGAGAACCCCTAGGAAATTTTTTTGATTTTAAACATTTTAAAGGGTCATAATATGTTTTAATAGGAATTATAATTTTGACATGATGTCATTTAAGGTCACATTAGCTTTAGTCTTGGTTACATTAGTCATTTCATCTATTAAGGTTCATTTTATGAGCTTTTGGGGGTCATTAATGCATTTGGCATGGTTCCCAAAGTGCCTAGGTGTGCCACCTTCATGAAAAACATCCAAGAAATAATTTTATGTGTTAGTTATGTCAGTTAGCTCTAAATTTTATAGGTTATTCAACTAAAATTATATAAATCAACTAAGAAGAGGAAAAATGGAACTTGTATAGATTTTTGGGAAGTGTGCCACATGGGGATGATCATGGGTGGTATCATAATATTTATAAAATTAATATAAATGATTGTTTTGAAAATAAATATTCATCTCAAATCAAAAACCATTCTACACTTTTCTTGTTCTTCTTGGCAGATTAAAGTGACCCTCACGGTTTTGCTCAATATGGGAAGCACATGAAGTTTCAGACAAAATTATTTTGGGAATTTGTTTTACACTCCAATATATTAATTTTAATATATGTATTTTGAATATTTTTTGACTATACTATATGAACAATCAATAACAAGTTGACTATACATATTTGATATTTGTTTGGTGAACCCTAATGATTTTTCTCTATTTCTAACAAATATGTATGAACCAATTACTGGTGTTAGATATATAGGATGTTGGATTAATTATTATATGGTCTATATTATTTTTTTCATGATTCATGATTTTTGGATGAGAAAAATTGGTCTCTATCATACAAAAATGTGTCACCATTTGTAGTTTCAGTTGGAGTGTTTTGATTTGTTGAGTGTATCTCTCTTGTAGGTGACTTTTTCAAATATAAAATAGTGTCCCATAAGTCTCTCGGTCATATCACTACTTCTTTCCATGTTTTGATCTCACCATGGCATTCCTTAGGTAGCTTAAAAGCTTATTTTTCTTCATTTGCCAATTTCATGCTTAGTTTCAGTTGAATTCCATGCACAAGCTTGTTCACCCTATATACAAAGTGGTAATAGAGGTGTTTTGTATTTTTAAGACTTTTTAACTTGAGTGAGGTTCCCTTTTCATGTTAAATGAGGCATGCACTTGACCATATGCTCATGTCCCAAGCTATCTCAGTCATGAAATGCCATTGAATATTGAATTCCATGAACATATAGGTGTTTTCCACATAGAGGAAGGTTTTTTGAAGTTGTTTTCAAAGTTTTATTAATGTAGGTTATCCATTTCAGGGCTAAAAATTTCATTTGAGATGTTAGGAGGCCTTTAAACAAACATATTAGTGCTCAATTTCACTCTCACTACCTTATAACTCAAAATTTACATCTACATGACCCTTACTGATGTCATAATGGTCTATGGAAAGATGAATGAAAATTTACACCTCTTACTTTTGATATAAATGCATTAGGAGGTCATATGAAAGGATCAAAATTAATTTTTATGCGAATTCTCCCAATTGTTCATACTATAGCTCACTATGATGTACCAGACCTCCACCTACATGTGGCCTAAGTAGGGGTTTGAGATAGTCATTTGAATGTGAAAGTGAGTTAAAACCTAACTTGGAACCCTTGCATGATGAAATATTCCATTATAGACCCATCTAATGTGTATATGGATAGTTTTGAGAACAAACACCTCCAAGAGTGATGATTGAGACTTTGGAACCATCTACCCAAAAAACCCAAAACAGAGGCCCAAGAGCTTTTTCAATATGACACATAACATGTTTGGAAAAATTCTCCAGGCATATAAGTGTGTGTTCTTGTATCCTTTGGTATATACAAGCACTATGCCAAGTTTGAGAGAAAAATGATCAGTATAAGGCAATCATATAAAGGTCCAAAGGTGCCCATGAAAGCACTAATTTAATTTAGTGTTCTCTACAGGTTGAGATCAAAAAGAGGCCTTCCTTCACCAAAGTTGCCAATTAGGCCTATTTTCCATATATGAATGACTCTAAATGGATTAAGTGGTATATAAGGACTAAAAACCATAGGATAATATGTTAGTTTGTGTTTGTGACTTCCCATACTCATACCATGTCTGTACATAGGGCAAAATGCTTACCTATAACCAGGCAGTTTAGATAGTGATTGTTGATGCTTGATGGTGTTTTGAAGGGAATTTCAAGGCATGAACAAAGTCCAATGCAAATATTTTGACCCTAAGATATTTAAGGAGGATTCACACACACCATATATATGTTTTATTAGAGTGATCCCCACCTACAGGTCAGGTAAACAAGGATAAATCAACACCTATAGCTAGGAATGAGGATAGGGTTGTCGGCAAGGTATCTAAGTGGTTTTTTTTACTAGTTAAGTTGAAGAAAAATTCTAGTTGACCCTCCAAACCTAAAGTGAATATTATCTACATATAAAAAATTATCTAAATGATCTCATGGTGACCTATAGGTAGGCTCAAAAGGGTAAAATGTCTTAGTCAACTGAGACAAAGTAGACAGTGATCTATTTTGATGTTTTAGTAATATTCTAGGGGCATTCATGTCAGTATAAGTGAAAGAAAATTTTGGTGATCTCAAGGGGATTATATGAGTATTATTTAATATAAAAACTAAGCCAAACCACTAAAATTAAACTATAAGCAAGGGGCCTCAAGTCACCTATAGGCAGGAACCCATTTTAGGTTGTTTAGAATGCACTAACATGGTGAATGAAACTCAATCAAGGAAAGGACAATGAAAATTATGTATATTAAAATTAAATTGATATAATTAAACCATATTTTATGTGTATTAAATGATTAAGGATGCTTTGGAACACTAACACATACTCCAACCCCTCAGAGTGACCTAGTTATGAATGCATACAGTCTACTTTGGTAGGATTCCACTAGGCCAAGTTGGCAAAACAAAGCAAAAGTGATGAAAGGAGTGTTGAAGAGGTTATGTTATGTATTTATAAGTAATAATTAAGTTTTAACATGTGTAATAATCCATACTAATCATGTTATAACAACCCAAATGAGTTAAACTTGCAGAGGGTATATTAAGCCGGCTAAGCCTTCAAGAGACCTAAAACTATTTTGAGGTCTACCTCCATGTATAACTCTTGGAAAGATATATGGTTGATTTAAACATTATTATAATTTGTAAATATACATGATTTATATTTTGGATTTCAAATATACCTATAGGAGATCAATTTATATCCTTAACACAACCCAAGCATGCAAAATGAGAGGAAAACAAGCTCGATGTGTGTTTTCAAGTACTCATATATTTTATAATTATATGAATGGGAACCAGAGGAATTGATAGAATTTATTAGGGTTAAATTGAATAAATATTTTGTAATTTTTATGAAATTTCAATGTTTAATTTTTATGAACAAAGCTTAAGACTTAGAACTACCTAAAACCCTACTAAAACTTGTGTTATGACCCGATGAGGAAACTGAGCTTGGAGAGCCACCCTAATGGAATAGTTTGGAAAGAAAACCTATTAGATAATGGATATAACTCACTCATTATATCACAAATTCAAAGGATATGTATGGTACTATATTAACAACATGCAAAATAGTGTTTTTCTCACCATTTTCTATGTTGTATAGGTTCTATGAGGTTTGAGGAGATGAAATCAAGTTTATAGGGAAGATAGAAACCTAATATAGCTATTAATGGTTATTTTATTCTATTAAAACAATTCCAAATGTCCTAACTAGATTTCTCCTTTCAGATAGTCAAAATTGGCATAGTGAACACAAGGGTGAAAAGTGTCGAAGCCTTAATTAGATGTCCTTTTAAGTTAAAGTTGAGGGGTGTAAGTACATGCATAATATTTCCATGTGTATTTAAATTCCCCCCCACCCCACCCCCGCCATGGATTTTAATTTTAAATTGAAGTCATTTTTCAATACAAATGGGAAGAGTAGTAGAAAAGGGAGTTTTTAAGACTATAGGCAATGATTGCTTCATTTCAAAAGTTTCCAAATGAGTAGGATCAGAAACAATTAATATAATTTAATTCCTAATGTAATTACATCTAATCCCAATAATCATACCTATTCCTAGTTAGTGGTTGGATGTTTAAACAGATACAAATTATGAAGGTAATTTTATGTGGTAGGATTGAGAGTTTTATGCCACTTTTTACAATTTTCATGGCTTGTATGGATAATTGGACTTCAAAAATTTTCATGGATCATTTATTATCTCTTCTCTATGAATTTTTAAATTCTTTTCTAAATTTGACACATGTCCAAGTAACCTTTAGAATTCCTTTACTTTGCCTTTCTCTCAAAAGCTATATATATGTATTCTTTTGACTCTTTTGAGAAGCCTCCATTGGTTGATGGTGAAACCTTGGCCAATTTTGTACTTGAAAAATTATTTAATAAATAAATAAGTGTTTTTTCCTACTCACATGTTTTTAAATTGAGTTTTAGTGCAATATTGTTGGTCTTGTCTAGTAGAAGATCTTCTTTTCTAGCATGTTATCCTTGATTGTCTACCAAGTGTGTAGAAAGGATGTTGTTATAGGTATTTGTTAGTATTATTTTTTAAGTTTATAAGTGTCTTGGAGGTGGTTTATTACTATATTCCATCATGTAATCATCCATTACTCTCCTAAGTATAAATACCTTCTTAAATCTAACATATGAAACATTGATCTGACAATGCATTTTGAGTTGTGAGTATTGTGAGAGAGAGACTTTATTTGTCTTTAAGAAGTAAATATTAAATAAAATAGGAGGATATTAAACATTTTTGCATCACATTTTTTTGTTTTCTTAGTTGTTTTCTTAACTCTTTTCATCCATAAGTTGAGAGATAAGGAAGTGCTTCAAAAAGTGCATCAAGGGAACTAGCCCTTCTAGAGATTCATCTCTCAACATTATAAACCATAGCAAGAGGGATGTTCCCATTGTTCCAAGTGGATGAGGAGAGATAGGTATTTCCTTGGGGGTGAAAATCCAAGTGTCAATAGTGACACATTTTGGGCCCTGTGGATTGTCAGCCCAACTATTTTAATATGGAGCATTTGGAAAGAAAGGAATCAAAGGATATTATGTGATACTTGTGCTCCTTGGCCTGATTTTATCTCTAAAATTGAGGTATCCATTTCTAAAATAATTTCAACTCAGATAAAAAGATGAAACCCCAGCCTTTCCTCTTGGGATATGTTGATCCATCCCAATTGGTTACTAGTCAAAATGCCTCCTATCAACAAAATGATTATTTTGAGAAACAAGCACCTAATTTGCAAAGGCATCAAATAGATCCCATTGATTACTAGGTTTTTCAAAATGAATTTTTATGGTGCTACTCAAGAAAACTTATGAGTCTTAGGAATGGGATGTTATATTCATGATTGTGTAGGATCATTAATTTAAGCAATGTCCACCAGATTATGTGATGGCACTAATAAAAAAGTTGAAGCACAAGCATTTATCTTGGGAATATACTTACTTGCCAATGTGTAATTGACAAATTTATTATTTAAGGTGATTCCATGGTAATTTTTGAGGTCATTCGACAATGTTAAAGAAGATCTTGGTGAATAAACATTTTAGAATCATTATGGTCTCAATTAGATAAATTTGATTCTTGGACTTTTCAACATTATTTTAGAGAAGTGAATAGGCATGCTGACTTTCTTGCCAACTAAGGATCAGACCAATTTGATACTCAAATCATGGATAATGAGATGTCTAGATGGTTAGGGTTTGAAATATTTAATCACAACTCTTAATGATTGGATCCCTTAGTGTCACATAGATGGAACCCTCTTCAATCGTTATCATGATCAAAGCAACAACATATTTAGGTTCCCAGTCTACATGTTTTTTATTCTATTGCTTGGTGAGTGAATCTTTTTTAGAGACTAAAACTGCAATAGAGTTTATCTTCATGGGGATCTAGTAACACCCATACTAAAGGAAGTTGGAAAAGCTTTCGTCACTCTCTATTGTCAAGAGAAAGTGGTTGCTTTAAATGTTGAATTTGACATAAATGGATTCCTTGCCCATTTTCATTCCCTATTTTGGCTTGATGGACAAAAGGAGCTACTAGTAAATATTGGAGAAGCATTTGGATTTTGATTTACTGTTTGATGTTCCATTTGTAAATCCTTTTTTTTCTTGCCCTTTTTTCTTCA
>JARHVA010007537.1:545000-562500 GCA_037957365.1 Torreya grandis | reverse complement strand
AAATGCAATGTATGCTTATATCTGAGGTTAATACCCAATTTTATACTATATATTTGATTATCACCCTTGTACATTATGATTTCTATATTATTAACCCTTATACCAAAAGTATATCCCCCTTATCCAATTTAGGGGTAAACATATGGTGGAACCTATCTTTGAATATAAATCCCTAGGTCAATTAGGTTTTTTTTCAATATTATTGTACTTTGTTAAAAAAAATTTAAAAAAAAATCATTTGTGAAGCCATGGAAAATGTTAGTTCAAAAACCTAACTCCAAATGTAATATCAATAATAATTGATTACTCATATAAAAAAATAAAAAGGGATTAATGGATATGTTTTTGTATATTATAAGAGATGAAATAATTAAATAAGATAAAACTAAGGCTATCACACCTAGTCATGGTGAATCTTTACATCTAGTGGGGGCATCGATTATGTGTTTAAACCTTTATTTCTTAAAAGTAATATTGATCTATCTATCATGTAACTACCCATTATTTCATCATAAATACTAGTTTCAATTCCTATTGCTACTCAAAACATGTTTTCATCCCCTTTGGTGACTACTCAAATTGCTAATCTAAAGCCCATTGGGTCTACGGTTTAAATAGTCTTACAAGTCATAAATATATTGGAGGATAAGGATACAAAAATTTAACCAAACTTGTTAAAATCCCCTCATGCTATAGATTTTCAAGATGTGTTGCATAACTCTCTTTCACTTGAGATCTCTTTTCACCCTTTTCTAACTAGATTTGTTTCACCTAAGTTCACAATTTATGATGGCAAGGGTGATCCTAAACAAAATATTCAAACCATTTATATGGCATGCCTTGAATATGACACCAATGATAAAATTTTGACCATGTTATTTCCAATAAACCTCAAGGAATATTATTTAAGGTGGTTCTATGATTAACTTCTATAATTTGTAAAAGCATTCAAACCTCTTGTAGACATATTTTTTGCACACTTTTCTATTAATATTTTTGAAAATGTTTCTTATGCTCAAAATTTCAAAATCAAACAAGGAACCAATAAACTTGTTAATGAATATGTCTTGAGATAATGTAATCTAAAATGACCAATCTTAAGACAAATAAGGAGTTGCAAGATATATTCAAGAAAAGTTTATTTGTTCTGTTACATGAGTCCATTCTTTTTAAGAAGTTCAAATCTTTGGATAACTTATGCCATGTTGTATGGGACAATGAAATGAAAAAAAATCATTGAATAATCTCAAGTATGTATAAAACACACAAACTGCATCTACATTTAGTATAACATTTACAATCAAACCAAGTTATAAGGTAGGTAAAACCCCCTGAGTCTAAAAAAGAAAAAAAAACTATTGTGGTTAACATAGTTTCATAATATCCTAATCAACTTATCTTATAGAATACACCAAAGATATAATTTAAATATTTACCTAAGTCCCTTGCTTGATTACTCCCTACTATAGTGTCATCTTATATATATCTCTCATCCTATCAAGGTTGATATGAGTTGGCCTATACCCAAAGGATATGATGAAAATCCTTATTTTGATTATCCTCAAGGACTAGGGCATTCTATAGTCATATGATTTACCTTGAAACACAAGATCCAATATCTTATTAATGACCAAAATCTTACATTTAAGGATCCTCCAAAGGAATCAGTATCACAACTTGGTGATCACCATAAATAGAAAATATTTAGCAATCCTTTGCAAGACCATTCTAAAAAGTAACTAGAAGTGAAAAAGGAATACAATGCACATCCTTCCCCACCACATTTATCTATTTTTTTTATAATATTTGTTTCATGTCCTTATAATTATACATCTTTTTTAAATCAATTTGTCAATAGTCAAGGCAGTTACATCAACACAGAAGTGTATTCCTAAACTTTACTCTTTCAATTTTAATCTATTTCAAGTACTTTCAACCCAGATTATAGCATTGATTATATATTGTAACATGATCTTGGTTACATGTCAATCACCATTAAATTACTCAAGTTGGGAACATGCAAAGAGAAGTTATGTAATACACACCCAAGTATGCATTCCTTTCTTTTAAACTAGAAATTTCATTACTAGAATAAAGGGGGGACTATAGATGATATTTATGGATTATATAACACCTCAATATTGTACACTTGAAAAATGTAAAACTTAGTTTTTCCTCTCAGTTTTGAAACCTTCTTGCTTTCACAATTCTCACATTTACTCTATCTTATTCCCTTTGGCCTATATCTCTTAGTTCAATGAGTCCTATGTTGATGACCTAGGTCTTCTATCTTACCTCAAATACTTAAAATGTATTATCTTCTATATCTATAAGTTTTAAACTTGTACCTACTTTCTTATTCCATGAACACTAATGTTTGGGATAAGCACTAGCATCAACATTAGTGTCCTAACCTGATGCAAGTGTCTAATGCCCTAAAATCATATATTTTTCAAATAAAATATATCCTAATGGTCAGCCTATGTGTTTTAATATGATTTATTACTCTAAAGGGATTGATAAAAATATAAGATCAACCCTCATTCATTCTTCACCTAGTAAGACCAAGGTAATTTATCAAAAGTACTCTATCAAACATTCAATTGAAAAAAGCTTACCTATTTCTATACTAGTCATAGTTACAACACATCCATAATTATGAAGTACTAAAGGATTAGTCCAAGAGCTTGATTTTCCAAGTTATAAGTTAAGTCACTATTGTACTTTGCACATATTGCATGATTCACACATAAGCTAACACATAGGGGAGAACTACATGAGTCTGAGGCCCTATTATAGAGTATAGGTATGTAGGCAATTCCCTATTATAGTGAGGTTTTTGGGATCATATCAATATTATGTCCCTACTAATCCATTTTTTTCTAAGTTCACCATGGTGATGAAGAACTATGGTTTTAGAAATTCATGATTAATGACAATCCATGACTTAGATTTGAATGTACCACAGTGAAATAAAAATCAAACCCAGAATTATTTAGGAGGTCACTTCTCTTTTCATCAAGTATTCTTTATAAGGCACTTACATCAAATCTAAATAGTAATTTCAATGTAACCATTGCAGACTAACGTTAGTGTCTATAGTGCCATAGGCATCAGATCTAAAATTTGACAACTATTCTAGAACGATTTTCCAACCTATTTCCTACATATTATATATCCAATGCTATGTTAGAATTAGAAACAACTAATTATATTAATTATTTATCATTTTCATGCATATCTTAGTTTTACTTTCTATATTTAGTCTATACTCAGCATAATAAATTCAATGTATACTTATATCAGAGTTTAGTACTCAACTAGTCTGTTGTAGATTTGACTATCAACCTTGTATATTGTTATTTCTATATTCTTAACTCTTATACTAAAAGGATAGGATAATCCCTTTTATTTAATTTAGGGTTAAATAATAGATCCTTAAAATAAGTAACCTTAAATGAAATTTTTATTGACAGGCAAAGGTTCAAGTATTAGGGCTATCTAGCTTTACTTAGGATAGGCAAGGTTTAATTTGAAATATTAGGGCTATCAAGGACTATTTGGGATACCCAGTGATTAAAGTTAAACCTTTCCTAACCCTTCCAAAGATTCAATTTTGTTTTATAAGTTCAATATAAAAATTATTACCTAATAAAAATTAAGATTTTAAATTCTATGAAGGCCAAAAAATTTATAAAATATCAAAATAAAGGTTATAATTAGAATGGCTATGTTGCACTATCTGAATGTATTTAATGGTCAGGGTTTGGAGATTACTATCCCTTAAAATTCAACATGACAACTAAACTAGTTAATGTGTATACTATTACTAATTGAATTTTAAAATGATTAATCATTTTTTTTGAATAATTTTTTACTCATATTAATTTAATATCATAATAATAAATATGAATGTGAATAGTTTCAAATATAAATTAGGGACATTCGTTTTTATATTGTTGTCATCCTCCTCTTCCTTTGTAGTTAATTAGTATTTGTGTATTTTTGTGACTTCATTTTTTATTGTGCACCTTCAATGTTTAAATATCTTTGTACAATACACTCTTATAACATTTAAGATCATAAAAAATATAGTTTTAATTTATATATCATAGTTTTTGTGCCAGTATATGTATTGTTTCTAGTCATATTCTCATATTTACAAAACATATTTGATATATATTTTAGCAACATTGTAATATAATTAATATTTTAATGAATAGACATATTTTTAAACTATGCTCAATTAAAATCATAATATTTTATTTTTTTAATTTTGATACTAAAATTATTTATGTTAGTACAATTGAAAACTAAAATATATTAACTATATTTATTTGTCAAAGACTAATAACCCTTACAAATCAAAATAAAAAAATAACTAAACATTTAAAAAGTTCATTATTATCTTCTAATTTATTAATTTTTAAACTATTTAATTATAAAACTTAAAATAATTGATTTTAAAAAAAATAGGAGTACATAATCATAATAATAATCTTAACTTATTTTGAATGGTAGAAAATGAAGATCTTTCATCCCCAAATACATTTCAAAAGAATTATTTTTAAACGCATATTTTATTTGATCAGTCTTTACATATTGCAATTAATTTGTACATATCACACATCATGTCGAATATAATGAAACACAATCTCTAGTTTGGTTTTTTTTTGGCTATCTAAACCCATAGAATTAGATTCTCTCAAGTCTTTGAAGTCCCTTTTTATCCAAATATTTTGAAGTGTCTTAGCCATCACTAGCCATCACTTTTTTAATGCCACCATATTTATATTACCTATGGAATCTGTAATAGTAAATACCTTTCCAACAACATGGGTTTGGGCAAGGTGCATTCGAGTTAGTCAAAGATTGATGTATCTTTCATTTTAGTTTTGAGAAGAATTGCAGCGTCTTCGGAGATAGAAGTGTAGGGGAGAAGCAAGAGGGTGAGAATGAGAGTGCAATAGATTGATGGTAGAATGGAGCATCATTGTTGGCATATATTCTACCATAAAAGACTCATTTCAGACCCTAATCCCATGCTCATGGCTTAATTTTCATTTTAAGTTTCATGTAATTTGTTGCCTGTTATAGGAACAGTTGCACTGCTCATGTGGTCAACAAGAAAAATTTAAAAAACCTTCAAAATGTAGATGTACCACTATAATCTATTCATAGAGGGAATTTGTTTTGAGAGAAACACATGCAACTATGGCATATAATATAAGAAATGACAAATTTTTTTTATTGAAGGGTGTCTATATATTAATTAAATAAGATATGGAACAACATTAATCATATAAAAAAGGGTGGAAAAGTCACATACTACGAGTAAAATCGTATTGAGGAGAAAGACACCTCGAGACAAGTCAAAAAATGGTCAAAATTAACCATACCCACAAAAAAATATTACATCAATAGTTTGACATCAAAACAAAGAGAGCAAGATACAAATAGAAATAAAGAGAACAATTAAGTAGTTGTAATAGACATGGACACCAGGGGAGGTAGTGGAGACAGTAGGTCCTGAGGCTTACCATCCCATCCTCTTAGAACAGGAGGATCCTCATCCATAGGTAAGGTCTCCCAAACAGTGTTTTACTGAGCCTCTAATGTCTCATCTTGATTTCTTTCAGGTAATTTTTCTAGAGCCAAGGGTAGAAATTTGCCATAGGGGTGGATCCCAACCTGTGATGTCACCAATCTGAGATGGGGGAGGAGATCTCTAGCCACTGGCATCACCTCCAAATCTGGACAAGCCATTTAAACCACCATGATGAGGAAAAGACCAACAAAGTGGTGATCGATAAGGAAAATGGCTCCTATGTCAAGGTCTAGACCATTACCAATAGAAATGACAAATTTTCAAGAACTTGTACAATAAAATTTGTGCCCCCACTCCTTAGCTAGGCTAAAAATTCACTCCCACAATAGTTGTTGAGTGATTGTTGAAGATTTATTTTTCTAAACAATTAAAAAAAAATTAAATTAATTCACATGACCCCAATTCCCATTTTAATAGGAATGGTAACCCCAACATGGAACCCCACTCTTTGTGCATTAATTGGATAAAAAGAGGGGTCCCATGTTAGGGATTAATACTTCTATAATTTTGGGCAGAGAGGTCCCATGCATCATCATATGTTTAAAAATTGCTTATAAAATATTTGCACCTCAAAAAATATGAGTGGTTACTACTTAGGAAGAAGTTTTTAAGGGGTGGAAAGAAGCAAGGAAATCAAGATTTGTATGGTTACTCATATTTTTTTGGTTACCAACCATCATTTGCATCCAATCAATTTTTTATTTTTATTTTTTAAACAAAAGTTTTATAATAAAATGCTCATAATTTCTCTCATCAACATGTATTTTACAAATTTAAAGAATCATATAATCATTAATAAAGAAAAAAACCTATAAAAAATACTTAACTAACCCCCAACATAAAACCCCACTCAAAGAACATTTTCTCATATAAAAGATTGTCCTAAAAAAATTTAATCATGTACAAACATCATTTTTCAAAATTTGTCAAAATAAAATGAATGCACACTTATTTAGGATTATTTTTTGATCATGTTGAGGGAGAAGATAGGTCAAGGTCTTTTTGCATGACAACACCAAGCCACCTCAGTGCGCATTTATTGACGTGTTTTTTTTGTCTTCTTTGAGTGAGAAGAGTGCCTCATTTAGTGTTGAATGTCTAGTCACTTCCACATTCACTATCGTGAGAAAAGCAGCTTGTGTTAGTTCCCATGGCTTCAAAATTTCCTTATTCTTTTCATTTGTATTCCATTTCAATTCCTTTCTTCCTTATCCTTCACTGATGTAATCAACTATTCAATGTTAATTTTATTGGCTTGCCACTCCCTCTCACCTTTTTTAGGTGAGACGTTTTCTAAGAACGAATGTAAGAATTATTTTAATGTTCATCATTTTTCCATGTATTTTTGTATATGTTGAAAAGAGATATTTGTAAAAGTTTTAAAGATGAGATGTACAAATCTTATATAAAATCAATATACAAGAGCTATTGAAACTATTATCAATTTGCAAATGCATCACTACTTAGAGCACTATCTTCATATAGAAGATGGATAATTTATTGCTCTCAAGAATATCAAACCCTCTTTTCTTTTCAAATTTATTTTACGACATCAAATTCACATAAAGTTAACACAGTTTTTTCTACAACATCAACACATATTTAAAATTTATAATATAATTAGAGAAATATTTTGTATTTATTTGTTCTTAACGTATTAAGAGATGTTTAGTAGGTTACAAAAATATCTTTATAAGATCATATTTATTATGAAGATGAAAGATGTGTAAATTTATTTATAGATAAATGACCTAACATAAAGTTGGCTTCCGTAAAAGAATATAACATAATTATTTGTTATATGGTTCATTTTTAAATATCTTTTTTCAATCTCAATTTCAAAAATTTAAGTAGATACTATTCTATTCATATGTAAATCATTTGAAGATGTTCTATTATAAAAATAATTATTATTTGAATCATGTTTTTTATCATATATTTTTATTAATAATTATAAAAAATGTAATCATTTAGTAGATTTGATATTACGTTGACTCTTTGTCTTTTGATTACTATTTAAATAAATAAAATAATATAAAAATAATTATAATTATTTATGAAAAATATATTGATATAACTTAAATAATAATAATTAATCTCATAAAAATTAATAATTTAATTATATTGTTAACAAAAGCTTTCAATTATTAATATTGGTAATCAAAAGAGTACTTATATATTTAATTTGCCAAACTCTACTTACATTCCAATTAATAAGATAATACTCAAAAAAATATAGAATTAAAAATTATCGTAAATTTTAATTACAAATTACTTTTTTTTTTTTAAATATTATCTTCTTGAAATATGACAAACATAAACATAATATATAATCTTTACAGGGAATGATATATTGACATATTTTTTACATTTAAAAAAGAAAAAAAAAAACATATCCCACACAACGTTCTTTTGGGTTGTAACATTATACATATCCCTCATTGCTACTTTATAACATTGTAACATTATACCCCACTGAATATTATCAATGTATCATGTAACCTATTTTTAGTATATGCTGCTACCTTATAATATTGTAACATTATACCTCCACTAAATATTATCATGTGTATCATATAACCTATTTTTAGTATTTGCATATACTTATTGATGTCACTTAATGAAATGACCCCACCGATTGAAGGATTGTCTTGGGCCTTTAAGATGTGAATAGCTTTTTCTTGTGTTCTAATCCTATAATACATTATATTATTAAACTGCCTCAATTATATATAACTTTATATTGAAATATTTTGAGTGCTTCCATTATGTCTGAAAATTAATATGTAAATTAAAATATATAGATATTCTGAGTACTTCCATCATTTGTAAAAATTAATATATAAATTAAAATATATAAATATATGTAAATTAAAATTAAATTTGGAAAAAATGTCTTAATACACGAATGTAACTAAGTTTGTGGAAAAGTTTCAGTGTCTTACATAGATGTGCCTAATTTCAGTGTCTTACATAGAGGTGCCTAAGTTTCTTGAAAAGTTTCAGTGTCTTATATTATTGGATTTGAATATTTAAGCGTCTTAATCTGAAAAGTAAATTACCTCATTTTCACTCTCGAAATGATTTAACGTTTCATCCCGACCCCGTTTCTCCTCATTACACGCCACCAACATTTGTATTACTTCCCTCATGGCAGGCCGCTGGTTGGGTGTCCTCTGCGTACCAAACATGCCCACCCGCAACACCTGCATCATTTGCTCTACGCAATTCTCTTCCAATATTCGCCAATCCAACACTCCCAACTCTGCCCTGCCCATCGTAATTCTGCTGCGAATCCATTCCACAATGTTTAACATTTCATCCCGACCCCGTTTCTCCTCATTACATGCCACCAACATTTGTAGTACTTCCCTCATGGCAGGCCGCTGGTTGGGTGCCCTCTTCGTGCAAAACATACCCACCCGCAACACCTGCATCATTTGCTCTACGCAATTCTCTTCCAATATTCGCCAATCTAACACTCCCAACTCTGCCCTGCCCATCCTAATTCTGCTGCGAATCCATTCCACAATGTCCACCCCTTCGCCATACTCCATCTCACCCGTAGCTTTCATCCCACTCACGAGCTCTAACAGCACTACTCCAAAGCTGTACACGTCACTCTTCTCGCTCACTTTTAGCCTGTCCGCATACTCTGCACTACATCAAACAAAGATATCACATAATCTATCCACAAAAATCAAATTATTAGTTAAGAGAGAGAAAGTGGTACCTGGGGCTATATATCCATGGGACCCGACATAACCAGAGGCACAATACTCATCGCCCAACCTATCGTGCAATCTGGAGACGCCAAAATCTGCAATTTTGGCATTAAAATGAGCATCTAGCTAGACTTCACATCCCTGTGCAATATTGGAGGCGAGCAGTGATGCAAGTACCTCAACCCACGAGCTACCCCAACAGCAATGTTATAACGTATCGACTACTGCAACGCCATTTCTGGTCGTTGGCCACCATGTAAACCCTCAAACAAGCTGCCGTTAGGCATGTACTCGTATTGAGTTGAGAAAGTTTCTTCAAAGACATTATATCCTCAGGGATTTCCCCTGACAGTAAATTATGATCAAGCAGGAGTGTAGTCATCGAACTTAATCCCGCTAGCTCTTCTGGAATGGTTCTTGAGAACCGGTTGTTGCTCGCTGTAAAAACCTGGAGTTTTGTCAGCCGTCCAACTTGTCTAGGAACTCTTCCTCGGAAGCCGTTGTTACTTAGCTCCAGATGCTTCGCTTGCCCAATCGCACCACAAATCTCGCCTTCGAACTTATTGTTGTAAAAAAACAACTTCTCTATGGGAGCACTCCACAGCCCGGCAGGAACCTCGCCAGTCAACTGGTTGTCGTTGATCTGTAAATACTATAGGCTTTTGCAATCCTCTAAGGTAGAAGGCAGAGTACTGTTGAACTTGTTTGAAGAGGCAGATAACCCATACAACACTCCACTTCTACACAGATTGTTTGACAGAGGGCCTTCCAATTTGTTTCCTGCTATATCAACGACAATAACATTGGAATCTAAACCCAAACTCCGAGGCAACCATCTTTTAAGCTTGTCGCTAAATAGCTTCAAGTAACTTAAGAACCATAGCTTGCCGAGCTGAGCAGGTACCTCTCCCATGAGTTGATTGTCAGACAATTGCAGATAGTTTAGAAATGTCTAATTGGCAATTCTTTCGAGAATTTCTCCACTTAGCTAATTATTATATAAATTTGCTAGAATCTCTAGGTTAGAAAACAAGCATCAACAAACAAGATTGTTCACCTTAAATTGAATATAGAAGATGAGTGTACATATAGGCAAAGCCATCACTATTTAGTGGAGTTTACAAATGGATTAACTCCCATTTAACATCACTTACGCTAAACCTAACTAGGCTTAATCATAGTGAAGTATGCTAGTTACCAGCACTTGCATGATCAACTGAAACCTAATGAAAGCACAACTGAAAGCTAATTGTTGTAATGCATGTAATACACTAACACACCCCTTCGCCCCGCCCTTGTCCCAGCAATAAGCCCTGCTGAGATACCCACATACAATGCAACTCTCAATAACTGGAGTAAAAGGAGAAAACCCAGTGAAAAAAAACTCCCTCCCCCTAAAAGAGAGACAAAGAAAAGAAGTTAGGACAAGAAAGCCCCACACCAACACCTCCCTTAAGCATAGCTTAAGTGGGATGTAAAATTGGGTCCCGACAATGAGGCCTGATGAGGTACCCAAGTACATAGTGATGATCCCAGTATCCTACAAAATGTCAAAGATATGTGCTTCCACAAAGAAGAGAGAGAATGTATGCACATAATGTCTCATGACAAATGTTGTAGTAGATCCCTCTGCAACACATACTATCTCTTCCTTTTGAAAGAAAGAAACCATGCACTGTCAAACTGTTGAATTCCCACTCAAGTGGATTGCATGTAGGAATGTTGATTTATATCTCTAAAAAATGTTGAAATGTCTCTTTGCTAATGAACGAATGTGCCAAAGTCCAATTAGGTATCACAGGACTAACTGTAGAAGATGGCAATGAAGAAGCATGCAATAAAAGAGAGAGAATAGCTAGAGAGGAAGATAAACATGAAACATTCACTAAAAAAATGTCCATGTGAAGAATGGAGCATGACTCACTAACTGAAGAAAGAATGTCCATAGGAAGAAATGAGTCGTCAATGCTCACAATAGATGTACTCATACTAAAATTAGTAAATTTTTTAAAAATGCAAGTCTGTGAAGGCTCTGAAAGAGCAACAATATGCACAAGGATGGAAGTAGAATCTGCAATAAGACAACTAAGTTCTGGTAGAATCTCATCCTGTAGTGGGGGCTTGACACAAGATAAAACAATATCCACCATATATGTATCATCACAAGAAATAAAATCATGAAGAGAGAGTACAATAGTCTCAGAAGAGACAATAGGAAGCAAAGGAGGTGTGACATAAATCTCTATAGGATCACCAAAAAGACACTATAGTATGCTCCAAACAGTGCGTGGACACTCTATATGTTCCACATGGAAATGAAGATCTATGGAAACATGAAGTAATAGAGTGTCAAAAACCTTGTCACAAGTATTAGCCCACTTATTAAACTGAACAGGATCAATGGGTGTAAGAATCTATCCATATAAAAATGGAATATGATTCTCGTGTGTGAGCAAGTGTTCCATATAAGCATGCCACGAAGCATAATTATCCTTTCTAAGAAATATCACTGAAGATGAAAGAACTCTCCTCATCTAGAATCTCTCAAATGAGATTAAAATGACTGAGAAAAGATATCAAAAAAGTGCACAACTACATAATATACTCTGCAATAAACCCATAATGCATGCTCATGAAAGAGACATCAAACATAGCTGAGAATGCGTCCAAATGAGCAATCAATAATAGAATGGGTGAACAATGGTGTATGCTCTAGAAATGGACTTCAAACTGAGTCGAAAATGAGTCCATACAAATAAAAGCAATCAGTGCACGAAGTATGTTGTAGAAAGTAGTAGGGCCCAAAACCCCCTTTGAATATGGCACTTTATAACTTTAGTGAATTTTTCAAAATAAATTAGACCAATAGAAAGAGGATGAAAAAATATGCACTTTTAAAAAAAGTGACACTCAATTTTGAGTTATCAGTCAAAAGTTATAGTAATTTACATTTTCCATCATTAATGGCCTATTTAATTAAATTGCACTTAAAGTTTGAATACTTGAGCTAAATAAATGATATGAGGGCCTTCCAACCACTTGTTGGAACCGAAATAATGATCCTAACCTCCTCAAAACAATAAAATACAAAAATACCCTTTCTTTCTTTCCCTATATGCACTTCAATGAAAAACAACTCACTTTAGGCAAAATAAAACAATGACTTACAAAATAATAATTAAAAGATGGATAATTTTTAAAAAAATTAGTGCAAAATTTTAAGTTTTTGACTAAAGCATTGAGAACATTAAGCAATGCCACTTTTGCAAAGAGAGAAAGAGACCACGACTGCCATTGAGAAAAAAATCAGGTATGTGACACCTATGATACATACGCAGGTCTAAAAAAAATGTAGTTTGGGCATTACCGTTATCCCTGCATAGGTCTGGAAAGAGCTTTAAACACCATTATGAGGGTTTGGAGTAGGTCATTGGAGGATAGTTGAAGCCCTCATGACATCATGGAACCTCCAAAAGCCTGTTGGACAACATGTTGGTTTAGACCGTGGAGGAGGCATCAAACAACTGCACCAAAAATTTGTTTAGTATTTACATTGGGTTCAAACATCCGAAGCTAAGGGTAGGGGCTAGATCCAAAAAAAAAGGCAGTGTTATATTTTGGCATGCTCCTTAGTAAATCCAACAAAAAAAGTAGCTCTATATTTTAGCGTGCTCCTTAAGAACCTCCTCTCGGATATGAGGATAATTCAGATAGAAACTATCTCATCTCAATTTTCAATTTGAGGATCATTGAATAGCAAAATAATTAGGCTATGTTTGATGCTAGATCTTTTCAGTCATTGATGGTAGAATTAGTTGGTCCTTTAGTACACAATATAATGTCCATCATAGTCAAAGCTCAATCTACCAATGCAAAACATTAAAGGAAGTTTGAACAGGTGGTGACAATGCAAATCTAATGTTGGGATGCTAGCATAGAGGCACTAAGATTTGGTTAACCTAGATCTACTCTAAGACCATGTAGAAATTCTCCAGAATCTTTGGGTTAGAAAATAAGCATCATCAAAGAAGATTGTTCACCTTAAACTGAATATAGAATATGAGTGTATATATATGCAAAGTCATTACTATTTAGTGGACTTTACAAATGGCTTAACTCCCACTTAACATCACCTATGCTAAACCTAACTAGGCTTAATCATAGTGATGTATGCTAGTTACCAGTGCTTATATGATCACCTAAAACCTAACGGAAGCATAACTAAAATCTAACCATTGTAATGCATGTAATACACTAACAATTATCAATTAGATCTAGATTGGATAAACTCCTCAACTCACCAATGTTTGCTAGAATATGATCAGACAAATTATTCCCATACAGATACCATATTTTAAAATTCAAGAGGCCCATTAAACTGGTGGGAATATCACTCGATAGATGATTTTATGAGATATCCAGCCACTCCAGATGTGTTAAATTGCTCAAAATAATAGGAATTTTTCCTATAATCTTATAGTTATATATCCATAAATGTAGTAACCATGATAAATTCCCAAGCTCTATGGTGACACTAAGATGTATAGGATTATTTCTAATCATGAAGTTCATCGGTGATGATAAATTCTTGAGAAAAGCAGGGATTGTCCCATTTAAGCTATTACCGTGGAAGAGGAGCACTTCTAACTTTTACAACATTCTAAAACTCTGAGGAATGAAGCCACTAAAATTATTATCTGACAACCTCAACACTCTCACCTCGCTCCATTCATAGATGTGATTGGGAAGGCTTCTTGTGAATAGGTTGTTAGACAAATCAAACATCTGTAAATGCTTGCATTCTAATAGTCTATGCAGAAAGCAACCGGTGAAAGCATTCCCATGGAGGATCAATGCCTCTAGACTAGCAAGGACACATATGGTAGACGATAAATTTCTTGAAATCAATGCACTAGTGATATCAACCTTCATAACAACATCAAATGTGTTACAATAAATACCTTTCCAATGGCAAGGGTTTTTGTGAGATGCATTCTAGTCAATCAAATCTTGATGCTAGTCATCCCAATCCTTCATTTCAATATTAATAATAATTGTGGACTCATGGGATATGGAAGTGTAGGGGAGAAAGAATAGGGTGAGTGTAGCAGAAGAGAACAAGGGCATAATGGAGTATCATTGTTGGCATATAATCCACCATGAAACACAGTCGTGAAAATTATACCATTATCATTTAAAATATAATGTTATCCATCATCTTCAAGCTATTAGGATTAGTTTTCACATTGTGTAAGTTTGAGTATTTATAGGTTGATATTTACCGAAAGGTAAATATAACTAGTTTGTTAATTAAAATATTATTTTATAACAATATTACAATATAGATTAGAATATATATTGTTGAGATATATTGTTTATATTATTATAACAATATATCATATTTAGTGATTTGCATAATAATAGGATTTTGGGTGAGATAAATTAGTGGATAAATAATAAGAATCATATTCCTATATATTTGTATTGTATTCCCAAGTGATTAATTAATCAAAGTGTGCAAAAATAATATATTATGTGTGATTAAAATATAACTATCTATTGTGTTCATCTCTTTATTATCAATTATATGATTTAAGATTGCATATAAGCTCTTCCAATTCCTATCATTGGTATCAAAGCAAGTTTAAATGAGAGTCTTTTGAATAAATTCAAATGCATCTATGAGTGGTCAACATAGAATTCATGTGTTCCATTACTAATATAGTTGCTTAGCCTTCGATGAATCTGTTTGGAGATTTAGTGCCATTGTCTTCTCTGCCAGATCCACTCAACTTCTTTTCTATGGATTGAAGAATTCAAATAATATATACAATAATCATATGTATCTGTATCTAGGCATTGTGGCATCACAAGAAGTAATTCTCTCACCACCAATTGTAGTGTAAACTCTGCATTATGCAAATAATTACTTATCAATTTTGTCATGCCTTTTTTCATGGAGACATCTTTATAGGTATATCTTTAATGTTAATATCATCTGGTTCATCAACTTTGCTAACTTGCCATGATGTCAATAGTTTACACTAGCATTAACATGTTTCTAGTGATTTCCAACAACGGTTCATGATGTCCTCTCATCATGTATTTATGTGGAAGTTCTAACTGTGACTGGTTATCTTCATTCACCTCCATCAAGGTAAACAAAAAGGCAAAATGAAAATTTGTAAGAAATTTTCTAAAGTTCTATGTCCATTTTATTTGGTCTCATGCAAATATGTTTGTTCAAGAAAGTTGTTTTAAAATTTATTTCATAAAGTTCTTGTAATAGTGATTCGGATTTCATTAAGCTTTAGTTTGAGTGTCTATAAATGTATTATTATATAAGTTTTGTTTTTTGGGTCTTTATAATTTTTAAAATGTTGTGAGTATTTTAAATTGTGTCTATTATTAAAATCATTATATTAAGTCAAATAAGTGGTTCATCTCCACATTACTTATTAAGTAGTCCTAGGTTTGTATATTATGTTTTTGTTTATTAAAACTAATAATTGATAAGTTTTCCCTATTACATATAAAAAAAAATGTGGCATTATTCTTAAAGTCTAGTATGTCAATGAAAGTCAAAAATATAAATTTTAGTGTCTTTAATCTTTTTGTCTATAAAGAGTCATTATTGTCATTATTTATGTCAGAAACAAAAATCTAAAAGAGTCATTTTTTTAAGTATGTCATATTTGTCAAAGAGTCAAATAAAAGAATGTATTTTCAGGTGACCCCAACGTCTTATAAAAATGTGTTGTTTCACATTGAGGGTGGGGGGGGGGGGGGGGGGGGATTTCTCTTCAACAAAGTTATGCAGTTGAGCTACAAATCTTCATCAGTTGAGTAATCAACTTCTTCATCTACTAGAGGTTGGAGGATACACAGAGGATTGAAGTCTTTCAGGGATTGTGGATGCTTGTGATAGGAATTGGGATACAATAGAGAGTCAAACACAATAGATAGGTATATTTTAATCACACAGATAATATATTATTTCTACACACTCTGATTAATTACCTATCTACTGGAGGTTGGAAGATACACATAAGACTACATATAAGCTCTTCTAATTCCTATCACAAGCATCCCCAATCCTCTCTAGTCAATGGTTGTCACTCATATGGGAAGTGAAGCCATGAAACATAATGTTGAATAAATCTAAGTTGATTTCTAATCTCAACTCAACTCCCAAATCATTGAGTTGAATGAGATACTACAAAGTATCAATGCAAAAAAGACCATTCTCTCAAACAAACATAATGGTGACTAACATGGGTAAGTGCACAGATATAGGGGATAATTTTATGGACATTTTATGCAATAACATGTACACATTACTCAAAATCAAGTTCGATAAATATCAAGCCATAATGTGTAAATACGATACAAGCTATAAAATGTGTATGTGTTATATTGGATAAACATTGAAATATCAAACTTGCATTGAAATAACTAAAGCCACTTTACCCTCAAGCATTTTTCTCTAACCTCATGTGTGGAACCATGTTTACATTTTGATTCTAAGAGGAAAAAACACAACACGATTTCCGTTTACGTCTGAAATTTGATAATCCTACCTTGAAGGGGAGGTAAGTAAGTAAAATTCATACTTATTAACATGAAATTTTAGCAATTATTTTGTGTTTGCATTGTTATTTTTTTTAACCCTTTTTTTATTCGAACAACCTTTTCAATTGAAAGACAAGACTCTCATAACCCTCTTAACCTTTCGATCCTTCCTAGACCTCCTATAATTCCACAAGACCCTTAGATAGCCAAGAGAATTTGGCTATAAAAATAGTCAAGAAAAAAAATTGAAAAGATAATTAGGAAAATGAGGGACCCCTATTCAGCTAACACCCATCATGCATATTGGATCTATGAGATTGTAAATATACTAATATAAGGTATATATTATTTTACAAATGATATTAATATATTCACAAGCTCATAGACCAAACACCTTGTGTAATAGCCTTATTTGTAACATTAGAATTCCTATAGTCATAGATCTAATTCTATCTTTTTGATAATCAGAGTAACAACCAATAGTTAGAAAAATAGTATTATATTCTATCACTTGACAAAAAAAATAATAACAACCATGCCAAAAGAAGTAGAAATTTTTATAATGGCTACTTAATCTCATTTTAGTAGCCAAAAG
>JARHVA010007537.1:515000-537500 GCA_037957365.1 Torreya grandis | reverse complement strand
GATAGAATGGCCCCGAGTAGAGTGCTATAAATATCATACATGTACTAATAGATTGATATGACTACCTACACTAGGATCAAGAGAAGACATTTTTTAAATTGGGATCATTTGAAGAGAGAGTATAAGAATTATTGTGGTCACATGGGCCTAGTTAGGACCCATGAGTATCCACATTGAGAGATTCTAGGGTTATTAATATAGATAGTGATTTGGAGTATACACCTAGGGATATGCCCCCAACATATGATTGATGTTTTATATTTTATAAACTTGGAACCATTTTGATATATAAATGATGATGTTCAATTGGTATAATTATATTTAAATAAATGTGTGCTCTTATATGAAAATGCTTTTACTCAAAGTTGTTTGTATAATAATTATTTGAGTATGACAAGTTTGTATAGTATTATGGTAATACATTAATTTGTTAATTTAGTAACAATGATAAAATCATCGTACATCATGAAATTTAGATTTAAATAATAAATCTCAACTAAAATTATCATTTGGTAACTCAACTTCTAGTTTTTTGGTCACTAAAACTAATGTACCTTTAGACATATCACATGTATATATTTGATCTATATCAGTACATGTCAGTTTTGGTACCCAAATCTACTTTGTGAATGTTTTATTAAGTTTTTTAAAATGTGTCTCCATATATCTTCCATGTGTCCCTCTATCAAGATCATGATCAACTAATGGTTCCTTGATAGGATCAGTGTTGGAAAGATTGGTCTTGACAAAGGGCACACTAGGAGAAGGACTTTGACTAATGGTTAAATTACGTGAAGGTCAATGGACCACATGTTACTTATTAGGAGTGGAATAGGATGTCTCAACCCACTTATAATAACCTATATAATAAGTAGGGGAAAGAGTCATTGATGTATATTTATGAAATGAAATGATCCCTTAGTTTATAAGTTGGGAAATATTGTATTTTAATGCATAACAATTATTATCAAAATGTTCATAAAAAACATGGTAAGTGAAAAAATGTTGTCCCTTTACCTTTTCAAATATGTGTGGTAGATGGTAATAATTAAGAGGAAGGTTTATCATCCATTTATCAAATAGTTAATGTAATATATCATGTGGTTTATCTCGTAACCAATAAAAATGAAGTAATTTCTTATTAGTAGTGGCACATGGTTTGACTGTAAGAGGTACCATGTATGTTGAATCTTTTCCTCTATGTAAAAATTTTACCATTTTTTATTTGTGAGGTACTATTTGGAGAAGGTATTTGAATTGGTTCCAAACTCTTATTTGTTTTTTACTTTGCTTTCGGAAAATTATTTGTAACATGTTTACCTTTTGGTAGGAAAATAGGTAATTATGTTTTGGTATTAGCCAAATCACATGCATATTTATGCACATCCCAATAAAAAAATTCAAATGAAGTAAATGGATTATGAAATGCTCTTTCTCGAAGTGTAAAAATAAGACCCCTAATGAATATAAATTATATTTCCAAATCTGAGGGGGCATTTTTTAAGGAATAGAAGATATCCTTAAATCTAATATTATAGTCTTGAATGGATTTTTCATTTTGAGTTAAAGAATGTAAATGTTAAAATGGTATCTTGGGTAATGTTTTCTTATGCAAATTAGATAATAATACATCCTCAAGTTTTTAAAATTTTGAGGGTGAACTGTTTGAAAGGGTTTAGAACTAATCAAGAGCCTATTGAGCTAAACTTCTATGGAAATATTTTAATAACAAGTGCCCATCTTTATCCCAATGTTAAATTGAGTGTATATATTATTTCAAATTATTTTCAAGATCTCCTTTATCATCAAAGGAAAATAACATAGGCATGATAAAGGTGGGAGGATATGGATAAAAAAATAAAAATAAAAAACTCTAGTAAGGGGTTGGTCCTCTAAGATATTATCATTAAAAGTAGCCTCATGGGAGGAAACATGAAACTTAAGAATATCCATTTATTTTTTAAGATATACCATGGTATTCATGAGAGATAACGTATCACTAGGATTTGTTGGTAAAGAGCTTGAAGAATTATTTGTAGGTTGTAATTTTCTACCCATATGGAACATTGAAATAATAGGTTATTTACTACTTTCATTTTATTTTATAATAGGATATTCTTGTGGTTTGGAAACATTAAGTAGAAGATAATTCATTGATAAAGAAGCAACTATATCATGTTGGATATCATGAAGGTTCCATGGTAGTCATGAGAGATAACATATCACTAGGAGATGTGGGTAAAGAGGTTGAAGAATTTATTAGATTTTATAATTAGCCACACATATGTAACATGAGAATAATAGGTTATTTACTACCTTAATTTTATTTTATAATAGGATCATCATGTGGTTTGGAAACATTAAGTAGAGGAGTATTAATTTCTAAATAAGGAACTATATCATGTTGGATATCATGAAGGTTAGTATCACTCTTTTGGGTATTTGTAATTTATTAGCATAAGAGCAGAGTAAGAGATGTGGTTTGACTTTGTTGATCTAAATTTGAAAAAAAATTAGAAGAAATTGTAAAGGAGGAAGGAGGAATAACATTTTCTACCTAATTTGTAATAGAAGGAAAAATTTAATCTTCATTGTCATTTTCTAGTTCAAAAAAAGGATATAGAGATAAAATTCAATGTTAATTTATACTTTTAGTACCTTATGATCCTATGAAAAAGAGACAAGTGATTAAAAATTATCATTTTTGTCATGCAATGAACTTTTTTTTTCTTTTGCATATATTGTACAAGTTTGTAATGAGATGTAGAAAATGTATTTGACAATGTAGATGCATCAAGCATTGAATTTTTAATGAATGGTTTACAATAATTTGTATTATCACTTTCATATTTCCAAGCAAGGTAGGGTAGAAATTAATACATTCATGTTGATCATTAAAAGCTATAGAAAGATAAGTATTTTCACTAGTTGCATTTGAGTGTTCTAGAGAAGGAACAAGATTTTAAACATTATAATTACTTTGGAAACAAGCACACACTCACTTTATTCACTATTTTCATAATTTGAAATGGAAGAAAAGCATTTAATTTTTTGTTCATATTTAGAAATATTATCATGAAAAATTGTTAATTTCAACATCATAAGTGCTAATGTGTTTCATGTATTATGTATCATCTTTATGTGATTCACTAACAATATTGATAATTTTTTAAATTTTAGGCCTTTTATCACTAGAAATAAATGAATAGTATAAATAATCTCCTCATATTTACATTCAAGAGGGATATAATCACACCCATAGCCATATGACCACATATTATGAGTATCCACATATTCATTTAGACTTGTATTTTCATCATTAGATTTTTCATTGGCATATGTGTAAGCAAAAGATGAGGATTGAGAACATTTTTTAGATGCCATAATACCCTCATATGTAATGCATTGGTCATCAAGAATATTAAACCAATAATCTAAAAAATGGGGTTTCCTAAGGATTGTAGTAGAAGTAAACATGTTGAAGGAAGTTACAAATTCGGATGCAACCACGTAAAGGAGAAGAAAAATGCTTATGGAAAAAATATAAGTAATCATTGTTTAAGTAATACCCATGCAAAAATTCATATCTAAAAAATAAAAATTTATTTGTTTAGGATAAGGAGAAACCTTATATTATAATCTAGGGTTTTGTTCAAACAAGCCAGAGGATGGGTTCACTAGAATTTTTTAAGATTTAATAGATAAACACACCAATAAAATAAAACTATTTAAATGCAATATGAAAATATTCATTGTTTATAAATATATAAAGAATAATTAGAATTTACTATTTAACCATTTTTAATAAATATAATTAAATAATATACAATCAAGGGGTAAATAAAATGTATCTTATTGTGTATTTTGTCTTAAATTGTGATAGTAATTTGGAATCATCTTAGGATGGTGATCAAGATTTGTGTTCTTTTCATTATGAGTTTTGATGTAGGGGAATCCTATGAGGATCCCAAATTTGGTTAATTTATGTCTTAAGGTCATCTATTAAGTGTATAATAGGTACTAGAGGTCATAAATAGTCCTAATATGGAGTCTAGGTAGTCTCAAGGTAAAAGAAATTTGAATTATGGCTTGTCCTGCCAAAAACTCTTTTTGAAAATTTGAATCTTGTCAAACCTTTTTAAGGACACATAGATTTTTGAATCTGGTAAAATGTTACAAACATGTCTAAGAAACTTTGACATTATAAGAGGTATACCAACTATTCATTAATTTATGGTCATGATTCTAGATATGTTATGTTATGTGAAAATCAAGACAATGCTATGTAGGAAGAGAGATCTACGAAGGAAAAGGTCAAGAGGTCGTTATGGTAGTCACCTTGGATATAAATCCTATCACTTTTTTGTTTTTAGGAAATATTGGAATGTCTTCATAGAAGGGGAACTTCAAACCCAAGAACAATGAATAAAATATTTGCAAATTTTGATAGGAAAACTCAAACTCCTATTTTGAAGTAATTATTTTTGTTACTGACCATTTATGTTTTTTTTATGAAAGAATAAAATTGGTAATTGTTTTCAACTATGTTGGAAGGATAATGGATGCATGTTTGATTTAATAAAAAATAATTGAAAGAATAGAAGAAATAAGGTCCATGTTTAAGAAAGTGTAATACAGACCCCTACCTTGAGTATTTTGGCTTGGTTGCAGACTATATCTTTCATAATAGATGATCAAATGGAATTTTATAATTGTTATACCTGTTATTAGATTATTTTTGAATGTGTTTGATATTATGAGTTTATAGGAACAGTAATCAAAACATATGGTGTTCAAATATATTTATAAATAGGCTCCTATTTTAGGAGTTATTCTTTGTGTGCAGACTATGTTGTGTTGCTAAGGGATAAAAGACTTTGAAATTTTATTTCCAAATGTGTTTAAAGGTTAATGTTCCTTTATAGTGTCTAATTTTTAAGAATGAATCTAATTAAACTTGAGTATCATAAAATTTTGATAGATAAAGTCTGTGTTTTCCTATATCCTACCTTGTTTACACAGACTGTGTATTGTTCTATGCAAAGAAATGATCAGAACATTGGTTGCATGAGTTTAGGTGTGGTTTGGTAAGTTCTTTGTTTTCATTTACAGAGTCTTTAAGCCTCCTTTTTGCATTTTTTTTTTTTACTTACACTACAAGAGCATAGACCTATAGTTTCATTATTTTTCTTACACAGTCATTAGCAAATTGGATAGGAAAACCTTATTAGAGAATTGTAAAGCACTAAATAATGATTGGAAAAATTGAAAAAGGTCAAGTCAGACCTATTAAACCTTTTATATATCTTTGAAATAGTATGATATGTTCACAATTGAATTTTGTCTGCTCTTGGGTAGTGACATGGATCAAAAAGCCCTAAACTAGAGTTTCTTTCATATCTCCAATTCTAATTATAAAAAAATAATAAATTTTGGTATTTTGATAAATTTTAAGATGACCTAACTAAATCACATGGTTTAAAGAGTGTACAGAATTTATTGAATTGTGTTCTGAAAGGCCTAGAAGAGCCCTAATTGAGTAAGCCTAAAGCAATAAAATGGACCTAGGCAAGGAGTTAGGCCACCAAAATTGACACACATGTATGTCTCAATAGGGAAAAGAAGAATATACCTTTGGTAAGTCATAAATTATTGTAATTTTTATGTACTAGTAAGAAAATAGAGGAAAAGGGACAGTAGGAAGGGTCAAAAGCATAGGGTGTTTGGGAAAGAACTCTAAGTTGAGACTTTTGTTAAGGAACCTCTACATCAATTTTTGATAGTTTTTACCTCCTATATGCTTGTGTCTAGTTATCAATATGATGTAGATATTTGAATTCTCCATAGGTGTCTAATCTAGAATATATACATTAATAAAACTAAATCTTCACTAAAGTTGTGATGTAACCTATAGGTCTATTTTATCCTTCATAATGCATCAAAATGTGTGTGGATTACAAACATTAATTAAAACCCTATATCTCTTACCCTTGACCCCCTATAACGTGGTAAAAATGGGTTAGCATGTGATTTGAGCTAACCTTAGGAATCACTCTTGTTGTTGAGTGTTGACTACATAGCCATAAATTAAGAAGAGGACCTCAAAATTACTTGTAGTTCTCCATCTTATGTATGTGTGTGGAAAGTTGATCATGAAAAATTATGCTATTTATCCTCTTACAACCCTTGGTACAAATAATGCAAGTATAAATTGATTTGTATAATGTTCTGGACTTTTATTTCCAGAAATTTGATATGTAGTGTAGTTTAATAGTTTTTGAATTAGGAAAAATAGATGTTAAGTGAGGTTCTTGTTTGATAATGCTTGATAAAAATGAAATATACCATATTATTATATATATAGGGATCTTTTGATTTTTAATTAAGGCCTAGTGGCACATGAAAATATGATAATAGAATAAATATAAGTGGATAAACCAATGGTCACAAAGCCAAAAGTGCAGACAATGATCAAAATATAAATCTAAAAACTTACATAATGTTTTGACACCTACATTGATGCAGGTGTCTAACCCATATGCATATGTCCAGTGTATAAAACCATAGAGATAAAAAAACATAGGTGGGGATCCTCGACATGGATTAGATAAAAGGAAATTTGGACAACATATAGACCCAAAGGGGTAGATAAAGTAAGTAAAAGAATATAAGACTAAAGAGGTCCATTTGAGGCTACGCCACTAGATGCTTAACTCTCTATCAAGAGGCATATGCATGTAAAAATATGTGAAAGCATACTATGAAACTGGTCTTGTACCAAATATTGGTATCTATATATCCTTGGCTACTTTTAGATAGTCTTGTCATCCTTATTATCTTTGTTGATGACATTTCATGCTTTGATTGGTTTGTGTATGGATATGATGATTTGATATTATGTGCCAAGTCTTATATATATATATTTGCATTATTTAATGATCTATGGAATAATTATTTTGATATCATGTTTTCACTATTCTAATGTGGATACCTTTACTTCATTAGTTTACTATCATTTGGATTTTGTAGATGACATTTTGAGATACCATCCTTGGATGTTTTATGGATGGTTTATATAGTTTAAATTATATGACACTTGGATATTCCATATGATTGATTTGTGTTTGATGGTATTGGATGCATTGGAGATGATCAATGTAGAATTCTAGATAACTACAATCAACTCTTCATGATCATACACTTTCTTTGAGTCCTTTGTTGTGGGACTCGCTTGAGATGGTTGTGATGAGGAATTTTTATAGAAGCATTATTATCTGATAGTATCATATAATCCTACACTTATATACATAAATATTTATATTAGTATAAAAATAGTCATATCTAGATGCTATTTATAATAAAACTAAGGTTGGAAGATATGCATGGCCCAAAGGCTAGGTGAATTGTGATTATGAAACCTATGAAATAATAACTATTTCACACACATGCCTTCCAATTTAATCCTATATAATTGTAATATGTATTATAATGGATAATTTTATCTATCCTTTGATACTCTTATTGAAATCATTGGTTAAATTATCAATACTTTTGAGAATGCACTAAATTTCAATCTAGAATAATTAGTCCACAATATTGGCAATGTTATTACTAATTATAAAAATAAGGTACAAAACATGTCCATATTATAAGTATTATTGTATTTCCTCTAGTCAAGGAAGGTTTTTGAAAAATAAACTTGTTGTTAAAATATCTTTTTGTAAACAAACTCTATAAATTTTACTGATCCAAGTTTTGGATCACATTCTTTGATCTATCATCATCAAATCCTTATATATTTAATAGGGTTGACTTTTGTTGTAGGGGATATTAAATCTATCTTATGGGAGACTATATATATTTTTAGTTTACCTTACCTCTATAGGATAATATGCAAATTATTTGAAGGTATGTCAAAGAATGTAAAAATAATTTTTAACCAGGTACTAGGCACATATGTCATGCATATGTAGTTCAAGTTGTATTGTTCCTGTAATAACACATGTTATATATTATAGAATAATTATTTATATATATATGAATTGGGTGTGTGTGTGTGTGTGTGTGTGTGTGTGTGTGTGTGTGTGTGTGTGTGTGTGTGTGTGTGTGTGTGTGTGTGTGTGTGTGTGTGTGTAATCTATATATATGTTATTGACAATAAAACCTAGGATGAAAGATATGCCACCTAAAGGTAAGGTGAATCAGTGATAAAATGCAAATATTTTACAATCAAGAGACAAGTTTTTTTCCTCCAATTTAAATTTTAACCTATGGTAGCTCCACATATAAATCCATTACTTTCAACACATTTGTTTTGGTAAAATACATGTGATCCCATGACCATGACTTCCAAACCCACTTGGGTGCATGTTTTTACAACTATTCAGGTGTGTAGAAACACTACCAACAAATGTTGTCAACATTAAAGTGACAGTTGGATATCTCCACCTCTAGTGCTTTGAAGGTAAAAAAACACACTTAAAACACATCAAGGGTAGTGGATAATGTTTAGAACCATGTTTTTGGCCTGTGATCACACTTGATCAAGAGATAGTACATATTCTAGCCTCAAGATTGCCCTTCCTAATACCATAAAATTGCATTTTTTAGAAATAAATTAAACACACGTAAAATAGAAAATGTAAGTTATTTGTATGAACCAAACTAACCCTCAAATGAACTTCAAATCCATATAATTTCATCCCACATCATGTTAATCTAACCTTGGATGTGAATTTATGATACACACCATAGTAATTAGTCCTAAAATTCAATGTTTTTATATTCAAAAGACAAGCTCTTATTCTCCAACTGACATTTCCATCTGTAGGAGTTCCAAATCCAAATCCATCACTTAAAACACATCTAGATAGGAAGATGACATGCGATCCCATGACCATGACTTCTAAATCCACCCAAATGCATGTTTTTATAATTGTTTAGGAGAACAGAAAAAATAACAATAAATCTTATCAACATTGAACCAAAAGTTGGATATCTCCACCTCTAATGATTCATGGCTAAAAATTGGCACTACCAAAATGTTAGGTGTGGTGGATAATGTCTAGGACCAGGTTATCAAATTTTGATCATGCCTAATGGAAATATTGAATACTTATTCCAGCCTCAATAATTCCCAACCTAATATAAGAAAACTGTAGTTTTTAAAGTGAACTTCAGATGTGCATAGAAAAAAACATATAAGTCATTTTCATGAACCAAAATAACCCTCACGTGCATGTCAAATCCATTTAATTTCATCCTATATCATAGTGATCAAAACTTGTAGATGAATATGTGGCATACACTATAGTAATATGTCTTGAAATTCAACTTTTTTGTAGTCAAGTGACAAGTTCTTATCCTCTAACTGATATTTATACCTCAAGGGCATCTACATGCAAATACATCACTTCTAACATGTCTATATATTCAATTGACATTTGTTCCCATGATCACAACTTCCAAATCCACCAACATGCATGTTTATAAAACTATTCAAGAGTGAAAAAAATTAACAATAAATGTTTTCAATATTGAGGCAATAGTTGGATATCTCCAACTTCAATGTTTCATGGATAAAAATGACACTTATAACATGTCCAGGTGGCATATAACATTTATGACTAGGTTCTTGGCCTTTGATCATGCCCAATAAAGAGATGGAGTACTTATTTCAGCCTCAAGAATGCCCTTCCCAATATTATAAAATTGATTTTTGGGTGAAATTCAAACATTTATAAAATATAAACCATAAATCATCTTTAGAAATTGAAATGACCCTCACATGCATGTCAAAAACCTCTAATTTCACCTTGAAGCATGAAAGTCAAAACTTGGAGATGAATCTATGGAATATGTTGTAGTAATCAATCCTAAAATATAACTTTTTTATATTCAAGAGACAAGTTATTAACCTCCCCATATAAATCCATTGATACTAAAACATCTGGATAGGCAAATGACGTGTTCTCCCATGACCATGAACTCCAACACCATCAGATTAGGAGACATAGTACTCTTTCTAACCTCAAGAGAATATGGATTTTTTTAATAATGGTACCAACCTTCTCTTGAAATTTAATTAAGCTTCTCTTATCTTTAATAATATTAAATTCTTTACTAATAGTGACAATCGTGTGAAGGGGGGAGTTCATTTGACATCACTAACCTACAACAAAACTTTTAGTAAGAAATTAAAATTAAAATTTATATGTACTACTTAAAAAATCAATAATATTTAGTAAATTGAATACATATGCATTTGATAACTCAACATACCTAGGAATATAAATCCAAAATACCACTAGGATTTTCTCTAATACTGATAGTATCAAGAATATCTTCGTGGTCAAACTCACGAACCTTCCATAAATTCTTGTTTAATAGCCTATCATTATATTTGAGCAAGTGAATATTTGTTGCAAGAACCAAATTTGAATAATTTAATATATTTATATGTATTTCATAATCTTCAAACAACCATACATCTAAATCTATGATAATATATCATCAAATCCAAGTTTCAGTGATTACCATAGACTTAGGGATAGTTAATGTTTTCCCCATCTGTTACTAAGGAAGTCAATTTCCTTTTTTCCTATGCACACTGACATAAGTAGTAATCTATTACCTCTTCTTTGTCCTCATCATTAATAACTAAAAACCCATTCCTTGTATCATAAAAATATATTTTTAATAATGATGTCAATATAGATATTGAGAATTTAGAACATAGTGGTTAATCTTCTACCTAGTTGCACTAGACCATATAGATGGTTAATGTCATGTGATAATGTCATATTTTAAAGTGGTAATGTTATTAATACTTGATATGTGTTGATTCAAATTATATGTATAAATCTCCATTCATCCACCCACTCTTGTGATTCACACTCATTCCAAATAAAGTCCACACATGCAAAATAAAAACATGGTAAGAGTCATATATGAATAATCTAAGAACTTGCATTTGTAAAATGAGTGGAGATCACTTGATCCCATTACACTCATAAAATATTTATACTTTTCCACCTTTTCTTCATATATCAACCAAAAATATCTATGAACACTAGAATTTTATTGAGCACCATGGCCCATTTTCTCATTACACCATTCAATAATGGTTTTTACATTAGTCAAAATAACACCATTTTTAAACTTCAACTCCTCTCTTGTAATGACTCTTTTTACACATGATCCAACACTATCATGCTCCCCTTTTACATGGCCAACCTTAATGAAACTACAAATGTGTTTTATGCTAGTGGTAACATGCATCTTGCTCAACAAGTAAAACATCCATGCATTCCTAAATTGTGATAAGCAATTTTCTGACCAAATATAATGCTTATTGAAATTAATTTTCCTCTCAATCAAATTTACATAGAACATCTCAAAACATTATTGAATGTACTATGTATAATTATATCAATCATTAATAACATATAAACTATACTATCTTAATATTTTTTGATCTTGCTTTGTACTATAATGTGCATGCACGAATGTTATATGCATGTATATGGAAACATGTACTAAGTTGTAATATATGACTGAACTTCCACTTTTGGTTTTCAATGTGTAATTCTAGAAAAAAAAACTAACTACTAAAACAATAGAACTATGTGGGAATATGTCCTTGCTTAAATTGAATTTTTCATCCAACCATCTAGTTCTATATGTGTAATTTACATAATCATAAACAAATTCCTCCCTAAATTTAACCATAAATTCTAAAACATGTATTTGTTTTGTAAAAATCTCAAACCGTTTAGATTCTTTAACATATTTTAATTGATATGACACATATTTATATTTTAACAAACCAATGAATGTTGACCTATAACTCATATGGACCAACTAGGACTCAAACCTAAGACCTTCCATTTACTATTGGAGTGCTCCAATTAGCCCATTATTAGTCTGAGTGTGGCTTATTTCCAACACACACACCCTTAAGACACACTATAGGTTCTTGTGGATCCTATCTTGGCTCTGATACCACATGTTGAGCTAAAACTCATATGGACCAACTAAGACTCAAACCTAGGACCTTCCATTTATTGTTGGGGTGTTCTACCAACTGAGCTAGCCCCTCTATGGCCAACCCATTATTATTTTGGGTGTAGATTATGTAAAAAAACTAATTCCTATCCAATTTCACTTGTACTCTCCACATGGATATAATTTTTTTAATTTTGGTAATCCACTATAAATGTTTTAAGTTCCATCCAAGCATGCTTTGTTATAAAAAAGAATTATCTATCTGGTCTTTTTTTTAAAATGGGTAAAATTAATTTCCTTATTAATTTTGGTAGAACTTCCATGCCATACTCTTTTAAAAAAACATAGTATGTAAATTAAAATGTATATGATGAAAAACATCATAGTGCATTAAAAATTCAAAATGTTTCCTAAAATAAGATGTGATGTGTGTGTGATTTATTTTTACATAGAAGGGTTTGGAAATCTCAAAATATCTTTAATTAATATAAATTTTTGGATGTTTTTGTAAAAATTACAACGTTTTTTGGGTCATATCTTAAAAATATTTCAGCTGTGGTTCACACTTATGATAACCAACTTTTATTTTCACTACATCTCTTGTATTGGGTGAAACTATTATATTTTCTTACCAAAATTTTGCAAGTAAATATTTGAGAGCATTGGGTATAACCTTGTCCTTTCATGGAAGTCTACCAAATCATTTTGATATATCATTAGTATTATCATCATTAAGTCTTTTACATATCCCAATTGATTTCATTACATATTTCTATTTATGTTCAGTGCTCAACTACTTTTTAAAATCAATTATTTTCTTCTTGTTTGACCACTAACTACACAAGTTGTAATTATGTGTTGGGAAACATTACAATCTTGTTTGTATCTCTTCATTCCTGTAGTAAGATATACATCATGTATATTTTCAATAATTTCTTTATTTTCACCTTCCATGTTAGATGTTCTGAGTCCTAGGGTGTACAATATAGGTCTCATCTTAATCAATTTCATTTATGAAACAAACAATTGACATTTATGACCATCAAATTCTAATTTTTCAAAGAAATTATCCCAAATTCTTTCAACTATTTTTCTTTAATTTTGGTGAGGCATTTTATTATGCATTGCTTTCAAAATGTTTTCATCAACTTTAATTAAGTACTTGCCTTTTCTACACAAAATCCTTATAGGTGTTACCAATGGTGGAATTTATTGAGATGGTGTTTCTATATAGTTATGTTTACTATTATTTTATTAATTATTACTTTTATTTTTTAGTGTTGCCATGGGATTTCATTTATTGTTAATTTCATCCTTTTTTGTTTCCATGTAATTTTCTTTATTGTTAGGGGGAATCATCATTCATAGAATTATCATCAACAAAAATAAAAACTTCATACTTTGAATGTGATATTGAAACATAATTTAGACTTTTAGGTAAATATTCATTCTCATTATCTATGACATTTGGTTCAGTAGGGATATTATTTGTACCTTGTTTTGAGTGAAATGTTTGCATTCCTACCCTTTATTTTTTCTCAACACTTTAATTGCTCTAGTATTTTTTGCTTTAAAATTTTCCTCTTATTTTAATGATATCCATCACCCATGAGTATTTTATTATAGTACTATGTGATATAATTGGGGTTGATTGATGTCTAAAACATATCCTATATAGCTGAAATTAGTTTCACACATGGTTTAATTAACCCCAAATGGCATCCTATACTTTTAGTTAGGTTAAAGGGGTTCATATTAGCCCCAATTGCCTTTATGATTATGTTTGTGATAAAATTGGGGCCAATTGAGACCCAAATCACATTTTATAGTCTTAATTAGGTTGAAGGGGATAAAATTGGCCCAATTTTACGTCATGGTTGAATTAGTGGATTATTTGGTATATGGTTTTATGACATTAAGGTTGATGAAGTCCAAATTAGATAATATATAGTCAAAATTAGGTTTATGGGGTTCAATTTTGTTCAACTTTCATCATTGATTGTATAAATTGACTAATTAGCTCAGCATGTTAAGAAATATGAGCTAATTTAGCCCCAAATCACATCTTATACTAAAAATTAGGTTAAAGGGGTTCAAATTATCCCCAATTACCTCTATGTTTTCACTTATGATAAATTAAGGTTAATCAAATGATATGTTACATCATATACAATTGATTGAGCCATAATTTAGGTTTACAAGACTCAACTTGGCCTAAATCACATCTCAAATTACACTAATTGACTAATTAGATCAATTCATAATAGAATCAGAGCCAATTTATCCCTATTTAATGTCTTTATTTTGTAGTTAGGCTGAAAGGGATCAAATTGGCCCCAATTTCATTTGTTATTGCATTGGTGTAATACTTATTTTATTTTATTATTATATTGGGTTCAATTGACCCCCAAGTTACATCCTACATAGTCAAAATTAGGTTCACATGGTCTAATTTCATCCAAATTACATCATTGATTGTAACAATTGACTAATTGGCTCAATATGCCAAGAAATATGAGATAATTTATCCCAAAATCACATCCTATAATCATAGTTAGGTTCAACAAGTTTAAATTGGCCCCAATTACCTTCATGTTTACATTTTTGAAAATACTAGGGTTCATTAAGCCATATGTTACATACTATATAGTTGATTGAGGCATAAATTAGTTTTATGGGGCTCAATTTGACCCAAATGATGTCTATAGTTACACTTGTAGACACTTAAAATTAGACATTTCATGAAAATTTTAACTAATCATTCTTATATTCACGCTAACATCCTTTGTCTTCACTATTTATCACCCCTATCCATTTAATTCATTCCTTTCATAACCACCTCCAATCCCATAAAATTCACATCCTATTATATTTATTAATTAATCTAAACTAATTAACTAATCATTTCCTAATTCCATGTATTTTGATTATCTAAAATTACTTAAATCTAAAGTTAAAATAATCCTAACATCATGAAATCATCCTCAACCTCCTTCCACTTTCCAAATTTCAATAATGCCAGAGGCTCCGCCTTTCCTCCATCATTTGGATTATATAATTCAAAGATTCCACTTTTCAAATAAAATAATCCTTCTTGATCCCCACATGTATCCATTATCAAATTAAATAATCCCATTTAATCCTCCAAGATTCCCCACTATCTAATTTTATAATCCCTAAAGTTCCCACTTGTTTCTCACCATCTAATTTTATAATTCTAAGATTCTAACTATATAATTTTGTAATCCTCAAAATTGTCTAATTCTCTACCATTGATCAAGATCAATGGTTTATATCATCATAGTAAACCTATAAATCAATTTTTCTACCTCTCTTTCTAGTAAGATTAAATTAGACAAATAAGTGTCAACCAAAATAATCTAAAGTTTCAACAACATCAAGCATCTAACCAATCAAAACATTAAGTTTGTAAGGAGATGTGTTGTCAATTTCATCCACACGCTTCATTAAGCCCTTTGAAACACATCTCTGCTGAGCACAATAACTTATTTGAGATTGTAATTTGAAGGTAAGCTATTATATATATTTCACTTTCAATTTATTTTTTTTCTCAAGTTGAAGCACACTTACATAGATTAAATAGTGTTTCCATTTATTTTTTATTTATATTAACAATCACTAATATTTGTTCTTGTATTATTTTTTATTTTTGGCATGCCCAGTAGGACTAAGCACCCCATAAGCATCTTTGGAATCATAGAAACCTCTTATCCAAATAGTCAAATATTTTTTTTTAGTTCTAAACTATTTACTGGTAGGTTTCTCATCAAATATATTTTTTATGTTCTAATCTCTTTACTTGCAGATTTCCCATCAAATAGATTTTTTTTAAAGTTCTATTTAATTTACTTGCAAGTTTCTCATCAAAGAGATTTTATTTAAGTTCCAATATTTTAGTTGTAGTTTCTCATCAAAGAGATTTTTATTAAATTTCTAATCTATTTACTTGCATATTTCTCATCAAAGAGTTTTTTAAAGTTCTAATCTATTTACTTCAAGGTTTCTCATCAAATATATACTTTTTAAATGTCTAATCTATTTTCAAGCAGGTTTCCCTTCAAATAGATATTTTAATACTTATAATTGATTTTATTATAGATTTTTTTGATCAAAGACATGGTTATCATAAATAAAAACACATTTTACTTTGGTGTATCTAAAATGAACCAACATTTCAATTGGTGTCTTTAAAAATGAACTTTTATTTTTTATTACTTGCATGTTGTGTTTATTTATGTGTTTATAATAGTTTAGTGTGTGTATGATCTCCCCTTTCCCCATTTAAAGATATCGGGTGACCAAAAGCACATAAATTACTATTTTCTTGATTGATTAGATAAGTAGTAATTAAATAATTTTCATTTCATTGTAATTTTTTTAATTAAGGTTGTGGAAATTAGAAATAAGTCTCTCTCTCTCTCTCTCTCTCTCTCTCTCTCTCTCTCTCTCTCTCTCTCTCTCTCTCTCTCTCTCTCTCTCTCTCTCTCTCTCTCTCTCTCTCTCTCTCTCTCTCTCTCTCTCTCTCTCTCTCTCTCTCTCTCTCTCTCTAGGGGCTCTATCGATCATGTATTTCATCACCCCATGTTAGGTTAAAATCCATATACCAATGGGGTGTATATATTTAAGATCTATTCTTTCAATTTAGTAAGTGGTAGTGTTTAGTAACCACACTATGATGTGAGAGGTTTATACTTCAATACTCAAGGTTTCAATAATGACTTGAAATTTTGATTTTTGAAATATTACATATGGAGTGAGCACATAGGGACTAAACCATTTTATGTAATTTTATTAATCAAGTTATTCAATGGTTTTGGGCCTTAATGTACCACAAGGTATATAGAGGACTCCCTCATTTAAGCCTATAAAACCTTTTATCAACAAGAATCCTTTTTACCATTGGATTTTTTTATGTACCAGTAAGTGGTTAGCCTCAACAAGTTACTCTCAACAGACCCTTAAAATTAGGTTTAGAAGGATACATGCACATAATCCTATGTAGTTATTTCTCCAAAATATTAGATTGATACTATCTAATAGATAAACAACTATAATTGAGATCCCAAAAGTTCTTTAAGACCTCATCTAAACCAACTTTTTATTATGTGGTTCTTCTTGCAATTAATTTACTAGCTAATATCATTATTTAGTTTACCTTTTTTTATGTGTGCATGGACATTATTTTTTCTAACTAAAATTAAAGTAAACCCAATTCAACCAACATCAATCTAAACATTAGTAGAGTCAAATCCATGTCCAAATCCAAAACTGAATTGCATCAATTTTCATTAAGTCCAAAATCCATAGTGTATTTCACTAGAAGCAAATATAGAAGTAACCTATTTTTTATTCAAATTTGGATGAAAAACCCTCGATTGAAATTAATTCTGTTAGTAATCCATTCCAAAAATAAAGAAAATGATGATCATACTGATAATGACATTGATCAAAACAATTATGGCCAAGACAATATTATCTAGTGGTTAAAAAATAATCAAGGAAATGCCTATCTATAATAGCATATATATGAAAATAAAGGTCAAATCCTATCATATTTATCCTAAGTAGGTGATTCCACTTATGTTGAAAGATACTCAATGTACCTAGCCTAAATACATGACCAAAATATCCATAACCAAAATCAAGCTACTACTAGTTATAATATATATCAAGATCAACACTGTACTAAAAACCTCAGTTTGGATCACAAAGCTACTAACAAAGAAAATTCAATTTTATTAAATTAATATTATTAAGACCCAAATAATGTTATAATTGACCAACTTTAGCAAGTTGGCTAAATGATAGATACTTTGGCCTTAAATCTAGTGACCACGTCATCCAATCCACAAACATCATCTAATCATAAAAAATAAATCCCATCTAATCAAAGATAACACATCTCATTTAATCAACAATAACAATCCCCCAATAATTCTAAAGTTGGGAATACGGTATACATACCCCCTAAATCTAATGTTAATTTACATTCATATCCTAATCAACTCATCAAACCTATTTAGCCTCCATCCACCTATCAACATGCATCAAATATTTCTCTAAACACTCATTTTCCTCAAGAGCCTTGTAATATATGAAAAACACTCTGCAAGGATTGCAAAGCAGGGAAACATAGCATGAAATTTGAGTTTGAGTAACTATGCACATATAAATTCAATGAAAATATTTCACAACCTCCTTTCCCCCCTCACTTTGAGGTACCAAAATTTAATAAATACAAAGGGAAAGGAGATCCATAAAACCATCTCAAATACTTATTCATGGCTTCTCAAAAAGTGGTGTAAATCACATATGATTGCTAAACTATTTTCCTAAAGCTTGGGTGGCCAAGATTTGGTATGGTTCCTTCATTTGCCTAAGGGATCCATCACTTCATTTTCAGAATTATCAGAACTTTTTGTGAGGCATTTTTCATATAACATATAACATGAGTTGACATTGATGTAACTTTGCAACTCTAATCATAGAAGTGGACAAAGTTACTCACCCATTTTGTAATGATGGAGGAATTTGACAAATAGATTTACTCACTCATTTCTCAAAAATAATAGCAATTTTTTTTTCTAAGATATTAATCATAAAATAATCTATTATGTGAAACTCTAATGTGTTACTGCATTTGACGAGATCATCTAAAATGGATAAAAAAATTGAAAATCCACTCATTGATAAAGGCTTAATTAAAGTGTTCTCTAAATACACTCCACATTAATCTCAATATAGTGCTCAAATTCAAATAAAAAAACCAAATGTCTTTAATAAGAACAAGAATGTAGCGGGATATGGAGTTACAAAGTCTAAGCATGTATAAAATGTTCAAACAAGGCATGTTCATAACGTCTAAGCTACTCCAAAAGTCACTCTTAAAAGAGCACCTATCAAGACATAGTATCAAATAAGTAGCATCACTTCTTTTAGATAACCCATAGAAGTTTCCAATAACTTATGGTATAAGACATGAGTTTATTCCCTCAAACAAATCCTTTTATATAAGGATATTCTAAGTGACAAAAATACATAGAATATGAATATTATATTTAACAAAACATCAAAGGTCATGTTATCATTTGTGTATGTAGATAAAACACTAAATTCATGATCTATTAGACCATGGTAATATTGATCTAAAAAATAATGCATCAACATCATAGAATCAGATTATGGGAATTTTCAAGGATCCATTCCCAAAACATGATCAACATAATCAACAACATCAAAATTAGGATCACCATCAAGGTCAAAATATCTACACCAATCATGTGGATTATAATAATGTCCCACAAAACTATAATAATGTTTTTGGATACATCACATATAATCATGTGGACACTATCAAAATCAATTCCCATTATTAATCTAACATAACTCAATATACTAGATTCATTATCATGGGTCCTTCAATGTCCCAATCCATCAACCATATATAAGCCTGAGAATGACATGTTATTACTTAACACCCTAAGTTCATATTTCAAGGACCTTCCACATCAAAACAACATTATAAAATTACAAATAAATACATGTCCAAAAAAAAACATCCACATCCACATCCACATCTAAAAATCAATATGATCTTATATAATAGTTAGAGAAGAGCCCCACATAGATATCCATTTTTGATCTATTATGAGCATCCTCTATTCATAAGGAGATATTATAACCAACCATGAAAAAATAAAATTTTCCTAATAATATCAATCCCTCACAATTTCAAGTTCTCATAGGACATTTGTCCTGTGGTCAAAAAATCACCTTTGATCACATTGATATCTCACTAGCAAGTTTATCCCATAACAATCCTCTCTACATCAAGGTGATAATTGCCAATAAAAAAATAATCATGGGATCATAGATAATATGTCAAACCTAAATACTTGAATACTCAAATTATTCAAGCACATCGGGTACTCATAATCAAATATGGAAATAAAAATTCTTACCATCAAGAGGCATGACAATGTTGAGAGAGAATCAACTAGAATTATTTATCTGCCCATCATTGTTATGATTTTCACACATAAAAACCCATTTCATGTCATATACATTAATCTACCATGTAACCTCATTCTCAATCATTCATGTATTCATGACATGCATGTCACTCCCTTCACTTTGCATCACGTCTAAAATCCCCACACTCCAGTATGTAGGTCACAATATCTAACAATACACAACCTCATTAGTATTGTAAGATGATGGAAGCTTAATATCATAACACCCATAATTATCGCCTCATAGATTATGCCCATAAAAAGGATTAAAATGTGCTTCTTAGAAACCCTAAATCATCCTATATCTATCCATATAACCTTCCATTCACATCCAATCATCCCCATCCAAAAACATTTGCATACTTCATAATCAAGGATAAAGGTTATGGAGAGTATGAAATGAAAGATGATTTCCACATTAAAAAAAATCCACTATCCCCAAAAACCTATGGCAAGCCTAATATGGTGTGGTAAGAAAGTCAATTCATATAAATTAGGTTCTATTTCATTTTCAAGGAATGGACTTCTCAATAATGAACAGTTAAAATATCCTCACAATTCATAGTTATATGGTGATGTATTACCTTTATGCTATAAAAACAACAAATATCCTATATCCATAAATATGTTATATAGGGTAAAGTCTTGGAAGAAAATGATCAATGACTTATTGAGCCTATCTCATCTACCCAACATAGACGAAATCGAGGCATCAAATACCAACCACTAGAAGGATACCCCTATGATTTGAAAAGTAATACAACTACAATATCTAATAAGGACTTCTTGATAAAAATACATAGTATTTTTATATCATCTAACGTGAAATTGATGATACAAACCTCTTTGAAAATAAGTCCATCTTTACCATCCATCTAGTCCTCCCTTGTCCCAATCTTATAGTCAGAGACCAACATGACCACATACCTTTGGATATTTTCCATAATGATGAGGTGATTATAAAATTATTGGGACTTAAAGATTATGGCCTAATTAGGAACTATAAGAATGTATTTGAAATAAATTTAGAATCTACAACCTACTTTTGAGAGCAAATGGAATTCATCAGTCATAAAAATCAAGAAACTAAAAAATTAATGTCCTCAAGAAAAAATCTCTATGAGGCACTATTGGATAAAATGAAAGTAAAAATAAAGATGTGTTCATTGGTTAAAACCTTTCTAAGGCATAAATGGATGGTGAATTCAGTTCTCTTTACAAGGAAGTACCAATTCTTAGAAGTCTAAAAATTATCTTTAGCTCAAATTTCAATCCTAAGGAGCAATACACATTTGAACAATTAGCTCAAGAATTTTAATAAACATTCAATGAGTGGTCATTTTTTGAAATGAATGACTCTGATTATTCTTATATGGGTGAGATACATGAACAAATTGGGCCATAATTAGATGAAGACTATCAATTCTCCTCAGTACCTACTTTTTTAGAGGATGGTTCCATGTTGCTTATGGAAGACCCCATTGATAATTTAGTATAGAGGAAAATCCATGCATCATTATGATCTATGCCTCTCTCACTGAAGAATAATGTTAGCTCATCATTTTTATCCTCAAATAATTTATTGATATCTTCACATGGTTTTATTATAACATGTCTAGATTAGATTTATCCTTGGTCATCCATCATCTTGTAATACATCTTGATGTTGAACCTATCAAGCATAAATTACAGAAGATGCACCCACATATTATTATTTTAGTCAATAAGGAAATAAAAAAACTCTTGAAATCTGGGTTCATCAAGTGTATTGACTATTTATATCATATTTCCAACATTGTCCCTATCAACAAGAAACCCTCAATAATCCACATGTGCACTAATTTCAATTACATCAATAAAGATTACCCAAAGGATAATATTCCTTTTCCCATTATTAACATGATAGTCAATTCCAAATTTGGATATGAAATGTTAATACTTATGTATGGAATTTTAGGCTACAATCAAATCAAGATAGCACTTGAGGATTAATATAAAACTATGTTCACCACCCTATGTAAAATATTTTATTATCAAGTCATGCCTTTTGGCCTTAAGAATGTGGGTACTACTTATCAAAGAGCCATGATAGTCAACTTACATGATATTTTGGAATAATATGTGTACTACATCCTTGGAAAGTCAAAAACCAAGACTAGAACATCCAATAATTTTTTGAATAATCTTTTAATGACTTGAAGATTACAAGGTAAGATTAAATCCTAAGATGTGCATCTTTGGTGTAACATCTGGAAAGATGTTTGGATTCATAATTTCTATAAGAGGAATCAAAGTATATTTAGATAAAGTATAGGCCATATTTTAAATTCTTCCACCATCCAATCTTAAAAAACTACATGATATATAGGGAAAGATACAACTAATCCACATATTCATCTATCAATTTGCTAATCATTATCTCTCTTTCACACATCTCTTGAATAAAGACACTACATTCTAG
>JARHVA010007537.1:355000-510000 GCA_037957365.1 Torreya grandis | reverse complement strand
CATCACCTTTTTTATCAATGCTTAGTTGACCATGATAGCCCTTACTTCTTCACTCTCTTAACATCATTATTGTCTCATTATTCCACTCATTTTCTCATCCATATCCCTTTCTTCCATGTTTTAATTATCCTTCAATTTTATCACCATTTCATTTTCTCTTTGGTCTACTCTTAACCTATTTTCACCACTTTCATTTTTTACCAAGTCCTTCATCATGTCATTCCCTTGAACAATAGCTAATAGTACCTTGCATATACTTTCAATTCCTTAATATACCCATTTTCCACTACCATCCTTCCACCCTTATCTTATACATTTTGTTCTTCATTCCATTTTTCCATTTCTTTTCATTTTTTCATCTTGCCTATTTTCACTTTGTTTCATTTCCAAGTCGCATATAATTCCTTTTAAGGGTATTTATCCTTTGAAGAATCTCCTCATAATTTCCATTTTTTTAATTATCTAATTAATCACTTGTAATAATCACTACATGATTATATTCATCACCATCATTTTTATATGTGACCTCGTTATCCTCTTCATCCATCTTAACATAAAAAATAAGGGTGTAGTCACTAACTTGTACTAACTTTACATCCATGCTCACCAACATCCTTTGCTCTATTTATTTAATACAAGAATATTATTAGGTTTTCTTCTTGATGAATACATATCTTGCATCTCAATGTTTTCACATGTTGTGCATAAGAATATCTTATCATCATTATCTTTCTACATTTAATCTACTGGCATCAAGGCTAATTTTCCCTTCCTATCGTGTCATGGGATGTGTTAATATTAGGGAATTTATTCCTTTTCAATACTAAAATCCATGCCCCCTATGATGAAGTAAGTCCATACTCATTGTATGAATTTGATTTATTTAATTACTCATAGGTCAAGGTGGCAATATTGGATGCATTCCATTGAATCGTATCACAACCCTTGATATCCCTCAATACATGATCACATAATTCTTCAAATCATTGTTTCATCACTTTGGATCATCCTCATGTGCCTATTTTTTATAGCTTTTTTATTATTTGAAACATTATTATACCATCCACACATACATTTTCATCAACCTATCACACCTTTGTTATACATCAATGAGATCATTCATCATTACTTTAAATCACTTAATGTATATAATCCAAACTTGTAACTTTTTCCCTAATTGGGGAAAATCAAAGTGTGCAACTTATCTTAAGATGTATCCTTCCCAAATCCAACCTAATTTTGAAACTCAATTCATCATCATCAAAATATCAAAGCAATCAAACATTATCTCAACTGAGTTAATATCTTCCTTGGGTTAATTTTATTCATCATATTTATAACCATACCTCCTTAAAGGGAGAACCACATCGACTTGAGGTCCTTATAGACTATGTAGGTAGCTCTCAATTACATGTGGTTTGTAAAGTTATTTCAGCCATTATTCATTCCCTTTCCTCTCATCCTCTCTCCCCTCATCTCATTCTTTATCTATACTTATAAATTAATCAATCAATCAATTAATTAATCATTCATCCATCCAATCTAGGCTCACATATTTCACCCTATATAGGGAAAATCAAGATTGTAGCTTCATCATTGGTATTGATCATTTCCTAAATCAAGCCTATAATGTTTTATGATATTTTTCACAAGTTTTATCTATTTAGGAAAAATCAAAGTTTGTAGTATATCTCAAGATCTATCCTTCCCAGTTATACCCTTCTTGGGGGAAATTGATTCATCATCATTCAAAATCAAATAATGTAAGTATTAGCTCAAGTGGGTTAATTATATCCATGAGTTAATCTCTTCATCACATATTGTATCACCACCCCTTATTTATCATCACCCACCCATTAATTCTTCCATTTTTCTTTCTTTCTCTTTGTTTGAGAGCTCATTTGCATCCTTCATCCCTGCATATCCTCTTGATGGGGCATCATCCATCACATTCTTTCCTTTATCTCATATATGTTTTCATATACCTTTTACTTTTGGCATATTCTTTCTTTGACGATTTGTTACTCCACCCATTGTGTTTTGTAATGCCTTCTAAAAGAGGGGGAAAATGTAGACACTTAAAATTGGACACTTCATGACAATTTTAACTAATCGGTCTTCTATTTTTACTAGCATCCCTAACCTTCTATTCATCACCCCCTAGCCAATTAATTCATTTATTCCATAACCACCTCCAATCTTATATAATTCACATCATATTATATTATTTAATTAATCCAAATTAATTAACTAATCCTTCTCTAATTTCAGGGATTTCAAATATCCATAATTATTAAAATCCAAAAGTCAAATATTCTTCAAATCATGAAATCATCCTCCTCCTTTCACTTCTAAAATTTAAATAATGCCATAGGCTCTGCCTATCCCCAATCATTTGAATTTTATATTTCAAAGACTTCAATTTTCAAATAAAATAATCCTCCTTGATTCCCCACTATCTCCACCATGGCCATTAATCAAATTAAATAATCTCCACTATCCAATTTGATAATCCCAAAAATTCCCCACTTATTTCAGACCATATAATTTTATAATCATAAGATTCCCACTATCTAATATTGTAATCCCTAAAGTCCCCAATTATTTCCCACTATTTAATTTTATAATCCTGAGATTCCCAATATCCAATTTAAAAATCCTCAAATTTGATCAAATCTCCACCTTTGATCAAGATCCATGATTCATATCATCCTAATAAATCTATAAATGGATTCATCTCATCTATTTATATTAATATTGAATTATAAAGTGAAGTGTCATAAGAATCATCTAAACTTTAACATCATCAAGCATCCAACTAATCAAAACATCAAGTTTGCAAGGAGAGGTGATCCAAATTTCATCCACACACTTGGTCAAGCCCTTTGCAACCATTTTATTCTAAGAAAAATAAATTATTCAAGAGGGTAATTTTAAAATTTTCTATTTGGTTTATTTCACTTTAATTTTCTCTTTTTTCTCGATCTAAAGTATACTTACATATATTAATTAGCATTTCCATTCATTTTCAATCTTTACTAATAATGACTAATATTTATTCTTGTGTTACAACATAATTTGACTAATTATATTAATTCAAAATGGAATACAAGATAATTTATCCCCAAATCATGTCCTACACTTGTAGTTATGTTGAAGGGGCTCAAATTGGATTCAATATACTCCTTGATTGAATGAATAAACTATTGCATCCATTGTATGATGATATTATGGTTAATGTCACTCCAAATCACATCACATATAATTGAAACTCGACTCATGTCGCTCAAAATTTCCAAAACTATGTCACTAATTGCACCATTTGACTAATTGATTGAATATATGATGAAATCAAAACCAATTTATCCTTAAATCACATTGTATAATTTTAATTAGGTTTAAGGTGCTCATATTGAACCTAATTACCTTCAAAATTGAACCAACCAATTATTTCATTCATTATATGATGACATTGGATTTTATTGAGCCCCAAACCACATGTTATACATGTCAAACTTGCATTAAACCAAAATTTTCTTTATTTTTTGATGAATTTGGAGTTGACTAATCCCTAAATCACATTCTATAGTCAAAGTTAGGTTTAATGGGCTCAAATTATCCCCAATTACCTTTGGATTAAACCAACTAACTATTTGGTTTTTCTTTTATGTCATTGGGATCAAAAACCCTTAATTACATCTTTTATAAATTTTATAAGGCTTAATTTCACTCAAATTACATCATTGATTATACTAACTCACTAATTCATTTAATATGTTAGGAAATATAAGTTAATTTATCCCCAAATCACATCATATAGTTTTTATTATGTGCAAGGGGTTCAAATCAGCCCTAATTACCTCTACCATTGAAACAATTTACTTTTTCATTCATTTTGTAATTAAACTAGGTTGGTTGAACCCTACATCATATTCTATGTAGTAAAAATTATGTTTGTGTGCTCAAACTCACCAAAATTGAATCAATATATCCACCATGTCCTTTGTGTGGCAATGTATAGATTGACACCCTCCACTTTAAATAATAAATTATAAATTATAATTCTAAATAAATAGATATATAAACATAAACATTTATACATATGTCCAATTTATTTTATTTTTGTTATGTCAAAGTAACATGTACATGTTATGTTATGTTTGATTTTAAAATCCATGCCTTTTGGCTCATAAATGGCTTGTATTCCTGATTCTAATTGTTGAACCTACAAACACATAGTTGAATTCAAGTTTTTTCACTAAAAATAAGAAAATCCAACTTCCATCATCAAAAATAGATGAAGGAACATTCATGGTACTAAGAAATCTTGCATCACCAAAAATAGAGTGCATTCTTATTTTCATTTTTTTTTCCTTTCTTTCAGCTTGTGTTTTGAATCTTATTATGTTTGGAGTGATTTCTTGGTTTCCATTCCAAGTTTTTCATGTGCATGGCATGTTTGTAATGGATACTTCACATTTGTATTGCATAATCATCTTACATAGTGGATTTATTGCCTTAGTGCTTTGAAGATCAAAATAACTCCACCATTTGAAGTTCAAATCTCCTTTTTAGTTTTAATTAGGTATCTTTCCCTAAATCTATCTTTGCACACATTAAAATATCTTTCTAGTTGTATTCGAGAACCAAATCCCAAATTTGTCATTCACAATGTCCATTCCAATTGATAGTGGAATTCAAATATCACAATCCCTAAATGGTATTATACATATCATGTTCCTCTCACATGTAATTTTCAAGGATCTTTCATTTATTTATAAGTGGTAAATAGATTCCTAATTTGGATGAAAGTCAAGAAAATATTTTCACCTAGTGTTGAGGAGATCTAAAGCCCAATTATTTCTATGATTGTCTAAGGTAATTAACACCTGATATGTTCTTTATGCCTTTGAAGTATTTATTAGTAGTTGTTTTAAGGAAACTAATGTCAGTTTGGTCATGATACAAGGTAAGATTTCATGTATTGGAAAGTGGGTAACAAAATTGAAATAGTCTTACACAGAATAAGGCTTTCTATAGTACTATATGGTGATGTAATCTTGAATGAGTCTTGTTTATTTTAAATAGTCTTATCACTCAAGTAAAAAAGATTTAGTATTGTAAAGACCAATACTCCATGCAATGTTTCTAGGATATTGAAGCTCACATAGGTCTCTAGCCTAGACAAGTTTTTATTCAATGTAAAATGTAATGGCAAAATTCAACTAGGTTTTTATCATGTTTGAACATGGTTTGGTGCTTAGAAAAGTCCATGTAAGTCTTCAATAATTGTAAAGTGATAATATAATCCCAACAGGGTCTTATAGGTCAAAAGTGTATTATTTTTTTACTTTTTATATCCTAATTACGTCTATTTATGGGTGGATGTTCCAATTTTAGATATTTTTCACATTCTTTGAAGCTATGGGTGAAGTGAAAATGCCTAGGTAGTTATTGAAATAAATGGATAAGGATAATAGATGATGTGTAATAATATAATACAATATATTATGTCCATATAAGATGAATGACATTCATTTGGGGGGTCAACTAGAAAAATAACAAATAAAAAATCTAAAATCATCTTACCTTTTGTTGTCTTAGTCTGTAAGTATTTGTAATGCTACCAATGTGAGGTAGATGTCTGTGTATAGACTATTAGGTGTCTAAATTTATTTCCTCCATAAATTTGTATTCAAATAAACTTGATTATAGAATGATTTTATTTTGAATTTCCCTATCTAAATAAAATTAAACTGATCTATGTTATGTGTACGTCAATTTTTTGATGAAATGTGTGTGTGTCCATTAGATTTGTGAACCCTTGCAACATAGGAATTAGAGGTATACTTTAATTAGTATCATCCATCCTTGTGATTACACCAAAAACACTATGAATTTAAACAATGTATTTAATAAAATTATTACTATGATTTCAAACACACTCTCCTCTTTCCATATATATGTTTTTTAAAAAAATTGGAATATTTTAAGGTTTCCATCTATGTTGATTTATAACTATGGATTTTTAAGGCCATTAAGTTGATGAAAATGCAAAAAAACATTATATGGTCACAAACTAGGCCTAATTATATAAACATTCAAAAAATAAAAAAATCATTTATTTAGGTAGTTGAGAGGGAGACAAGTAGGGCATGACTGATTATTCATTTTTAATCAAATGTTAGGATCTATTTACTTATAAAATTAATAAATAAAATATATTCATTAATTATTATTTTATAAAATATATGTTGCAAACTATATGATCTTATCTAATTTTCTAGTAAAGGGTTTTAAATAATACTAAATGATGCTAAAAAAAGAGGGGTTGCACGAATAACTATCTACTTTTTTCTTAAAAATAGGAGTTCCTATTAAAATTCTAAATATTTGACCTATTTAACCAATTTTTAAAAATATTATTTTAGAAACTAGATTTGGAATTCTAAACTTCATGTTCTTATACCATCTTCAAAAGTTGAGTATAACCATCTCAAATAATCTACAGAAGTTAAGATTTATTGATTTTCAAAAAATACATATCCATGGGTAGTCCCATTTTTGTCCCCTAACTTTATGCACTTACCCATAATTTTAAGGTGGATATATATCTCAAACCATACCACATGGCCCTAAATTGGATTTTTTAAAATTTGATGGTACAGAACCAACCAAATGGAATTAGTATTTCAAATTTTAATTTAGTTTACACAAAACATTTGGGGTGGACAAGGTACTCATTACATCATTTCACTTAGATAATGAAGATGTCCAATCCACTTGGGATGATATTTTCAAGTTTTTCTTGGTTGGCTTTGGTTTTAATGCTTATAATGATTTCATTGGAGCCCTAACCAAACTATAACAAACTAGAATAGTTCATGAATATCAAGTTGAATTTAGAATCATGGCCAACAAAATTGAAGTTTAAGTGATGATTTTTTCAATAATTTTTCCATAAATGAGCTCAAATATATATATTTTTCAAATTCAAGATGTTTAAAACAAAGAACAAGATGAATTCGTAACATCCACTAAGCTTGTAGAAGATTAGATCACCTCTCACCATCAGTCTTCCAATTTTTGTTCTTTTAAGACATCTACAACACCAAGTCTAGTTATAAACCATCCTCTAAAATACACCCCATTAAATTAATTATATAGATATAAATGCACACTCATCACAACTATGATGAAAAATTATCAAATATGACATAAGTTCTTTTAACAAAAGTTGTATTTGTTATATGTCAACTTACCACTAGATGCTAAGGAATCATAAGATGCTAAAGATTCCCATGATGATGAATCTTAATTTAGATAACCTATCACCATGGATTCCCACCAAAAAAATTATTTTATGCCTTGGCTGGGATATCCAATCCTTAGAATATGAAAGTAAAGGAGCATTGTATGAAAAACCCCTCACTATTCTCATTCACATTGGAAATACCTATAACTTTATTGATCTTAGGATAGAAAAATAGGCAAATTACTATGTTTATCTTTGTTTAAGTTTTTAAGTCATTATTTCCAATAGAGAAACCTTACCTTGTAATGGAAAATGTCACAATGTATGAATTTCAATGGGGGACTATAATTTTAAATAAGACATTTTTCTTAGCCTCTAAGAAGTTGTGAGATAATTTTAGGAGCATAGTGGATTCAAACACTAGATCCTATCCTATGGTAATTTTAAGAGTTATGGATGTAATTGATTGATAAATACCAAAGAAACACATTAATAGTCTCACTCTAGGATCTACAAGTATAATTATATCTCATCACATGGAGAAGTTTCTAAAAAACTGATCTCATATAATTTTTACTCAAATGTGTACCATTTAATTCAATGAATCCTCCAATTCAAGCCATCTACTATATTTATTAGAAATCTTTTTGAAGAATAAAATTATGTTTAAGTAAATTATAGGGTTACTCCCACGGTGTCTTGAAGATCATGTGATTCAAATCATTCTAGGTAGTGTACTTTCAAACATTCACCCTTACTAGTTTCTATTTCTATAGGAAGAATTAAAGAGAAAAATGGTGTAATAATTATTACAAGATGGAGTCATCAAGTCCAACATTAGTTATTACTCTTGTCCTATATTTTTGGTATGTAAAAAATATGTGTCTTGGTATATTTGTATTGAGTTTAGTGCACTCAAAAAAATCAATATCAAGGACAATTTTATTATTCCAATGATTGATGATATACTAAATGAATTATATGGAGCTCGTTTCTTCTCCAATCTTAAATTGAAATCAGGGTATCATAAGATCTTCATCAAGTAATATGAAATTACAAAGATATATTTTCAAAATCATGATGAACATGATGAGTTTATCACCATGACCTTTGGCCTCATCAATGCTCCAAAGATATGAAAATGTTCTAAACTCAAATCAATATGATAACATTCACATGTTTTTAGGCTTGAATGGGTTTATAGAAATATGTCAATGACTATGGAAAAATTACCACTCCATTAATGGCCATATTTAAAAAATGCCTTTTAGTGGTCTGAGGTAGCAAAAAAATATTTCAAATTGCTCAAGCATGTAATTTGCACTAGAATTTTTATAGATATGTTTGACTTATATATACCATTTACCATCTAAATTGATCATGTCATGGCATTGGATCTATTCTAATGCATGAGGGTTGACCCATTGTATTCACCATTAAGGCACTAATGAGGAAAAACTTTGCTTATCCAAAATATGAGAAAGAGATGTTATCTACACTTCATGTCATTAAAAAGGGGCACCCATACTAGTTAGAAGGAAATTATACATTAAAAAAAAAAACATCATGGCCCTAATTACTTCATGGATAAAATAGTCTCTTAGCTTCAGAAAAAATGGTTAACAAAATTGATGGGTTATGAATATGAGAGTACATAAAAGAAGGGTAGATACAATATTATCATAAAAGCATTATCTTGAAAGTATGAAGAACATGAAATCCTATGAGCTCTATCATTATACACTTCAAATTGGGTGCATCATGAAAAAAATAATCCTCCCATGGTACTCGAATTCAAAAACTCATTAAGGAAGTAACCACTAGCCTTGATTTTTGACCGAATTACTACTGGGATGGACACTATTTAAGGAATAAAAGATGTTTGATACTAACATGAAAACCAACACTAAGACAAATAATTTTATTAGATATCATCCATATTTATCATCCCACCACTAAGGTTTTTCAAAAACCTATAAAGGATCCACCAAAAGTTTTTCTTGGTAGGCATTCAACATGAAATTGAAAATAGTTTTTGGTAGAATATGAAACATGTCATCTCAACATAGGGGAAATTATCACATCCTTTTGCTTTCTCTAACCCTTTCATATCCATATCTATATATGGTATAATGTTTAAACATATTTTTTTTGAGGTACTATCCAAGTCAAGTAGGAAATCAATTATTCTCATGGTAGTGAATTGACTCTCCAAGTATGCCCATGTTTGCATTTTTTTACTACCTCCACTATTTATAAAACCTTTTTCAATCAGATTTATCACCTCAAATGGGATACCTACCTCAATTGTGTATGACCATGATTCTAATTTTACTAATCACTTATGGAAGGAATGTTTCCACCGTTATGATACCCAACTTCAAATGAGTTCTACCTCCCATTTCAAAATTGATGGTCAAACGAATATTTTAAACAAATGCTTGAAGACCTATCTATGTTGTTTTTCCTCTAATCAAAAAACTCAATATGATAAATGGATAATTCTTGTTGAATGGTGGAAAAACTCTTCATACCAAACTATGACCAAGATGACCCCATATGAGGTAGTTTATAGTCAGTCACTACATTATCTTTAGACATACCTTCCTTGTATCCCCAAGGTATAAGTAGTTAATTACACACTCCACACACATTAAATTATTTTTAAAACTCTCAAAGATAACCTCCGTTTGTAACAAGCCACATGAATAAATAGGACAATCAATCCTATTCAGAATGGGATGTTGATGTTGGTAACATGGTTTTTATCATGCTCCAAATTTGAAATAAGTCCTCTTTGAAGTTTAAGGTTCATCGTAAACTTACACCAAAGTGTTATGGTCCTTGTAAAGTTATTTACAAGATTGATCCCATAACATACAATTTGGAGATTCCCTCCTCCTCTAAGACCCATCTAGCAGATTCCATGTATCATGTTTGAATAAGGTTAGTGATCAACATATTTGGCCAAAATATAACTCCCTAAGATTAACACTAAAAGTTATATCCTCTTGGAACCTGAATCCATATTCGATAAGTGTGGGCCTTCTATCTCAATAATTTTACTATCACTAATATTTTGTTATAGTGGCATGGAATGAAACTAGAAGACGTGACATGGGAACCACTAATCAAATTACAACAAAAATCTCTCGTCTTAAGCTTAGGATTTTTTTTTAAGTGTGAGGGCATGATAAAAACCCTTTATTTAAACTATTATATTTTGTATAAGGTATTATTAATAAAATCTCATATGCATATGTTTTATTAGTTATCTCATTTAATATTTTTAAATATTGCAGGGTAAGTGCACACATTTTGGGGACAAAAAAGGGCCTACCTATGGACATAATTTATTTTAAATTCTAGAAATGTGAACTACAGATAATCAAAGTTGGCTACACTCAAAATTTGAAGATGGTATAAAAACATGAATTGTAGAATTTCAAGTATAATTTCAAAAAAATATTATTTTTGAAAAATGGTTAAGTATAAATAGGTCAAAAATCTAAAATTTGAAGAGGACCTCCTATTTTTTTAAGAAAACATAGTAGATAGATGGTCATGTATCCCACCATTTTTTTAGAATTGTTAAATATTATTAGAAACCCTTTGTTGAATATTTAGATAAGATCTTCTAGTGTGTTACGAACCTTTTTTTATATTTTTTTATGAATATTTTTTTATTAATTTTACAATTAAGTATATCCTAAAAATTGACAAAAAAAATGGATAGCCAGCCATACGGCCCACCATAACTACCTCAAGAAAAAATGAAAAATGGTTTTTTTTAATGTGTGTAGAATTAGGCCTAGTTTGTTACCATATAATTTTTTTTTCACTTGGATCAATGAAAAACAAATTAGATAAACATGAATATGCATGTATGGGTGTGGAAATTAGTGGCCTAAAAAGGTGTTGTTAGAAATAAATATAGTTTGAACCCTGAAAATAGACCAAAAATTATAAAAAGCATATATTTATTAAGAGGATAGTGTTCTCGTCGTAGCGGCAATAATTTTTCAAATTTTAATGTTGAAATCCATAGTGTATTTGGTGATTGAAGTTGAAATTTGTTGGTTTTTCCTAAAACTCTCAGTCTCGGCTATAGATGCATAGTCACAAGTCTTTGGCTCAAAAATCCAAGCCATTTTTTATCTTAAAAGGCTTGGTTTTAAATTTAAATTGAAATAATGTGTATGCATTATATAGTGTGTATGTGTTATATAACACGTATGTGTTGTATAATGTGTACACATTATATAATATAATATATAATGAATACACATTATATAACACATACGCATTACCTTGAAATAACATAGAACAAATAATTTTCATGTTTGTTATAGGGGAAAGCTCCCATTAGCCATGAATCCTTATAGGGTAAATGTCAAATTTCATGTTTCTTATAAGGGAAAGGTCCCATTAGATTTGGAAAATGAATTAAGGTGAAATAACATTGCATTAGAATTCAAAAAAATTACCAATTTCAATATGTCATCTTAACTACTTATAAATAAGGTTTCAAGGTCTATCACATTATACATTTTACAATATAACTGATTTTATATTAAGAGGTCATAAAATGCATTTTTAGACTTATGATCAAAATTTAACCTTTAGAGTACCAATCATTGTGCATTAGAGTATCAATACTTGACTCTTACTTTTCAAGATGTGATTAGTTACTTTTAATTTTATAGGATAAATGTTGAACAAGTATTAGATATTACATGTTCAGTTTATGGTGCACTTTAATATTTATATACACCAATATGTTTCATCAATAAAACACATGTTAAAAAAATCCTTGTTCGATAATTGAAACATGCACAGTTATTGGGACCTTTCCCCTAGTAGGTCAAGGATATACCTTACCACCTTACTTGCCTAAAATCCTACTTGCCCTTAAATTTTGAGTTTCTTATTGATAATATCCTACTTTCCTAAAATCCTATCTTACCCTTTTGTTATTTCTTTGATATCTTTGACCAAACACCTTTATTTATAAATTTTGAACTAATTTGTTTAAGTGACAAACCCATTGACTTGGACTTATAGTATAGATAATCTTGTGTAAGTAGAAATAAGAATTGAGCCCTTGGTGTAATAGTGCATCTCTTGGATATCTATTTCAAGAATGATATCTAATGAAACCCAATACATATGAATGATGGCTTGGATTGTCCCAAAAACATTCCTAAAATGTGTTAAATAAAGTCCCTTAAGTTTCCTCCTGCATCTAATTCAATAGGTGTATTTTGAGGTCTCAATTTAAAGTCTAACAAGAGTCTTCTATTGTTACAATTATTTAATTCATTCCCCTAATATATTCAAATACATTAATCAAATTTTGCCTAAAATTAATATCTCTTATGAAAATATGGTTAATCCTCCATTCTATGCACCTCCTTCATCTACCCCTCCATCACACATGGGACAACCATCAACCACTCTATCCATTCTCATGTCATCTAAAGAGTGTGTCTTTGATATGGGACTAGTCCTAGCCACACTATGGATGCAACATTTTCAAGCTAAAAAATAAGCTAGATAACACTTGGTGCTTATTAATACTATAGAGTTATATACCTTACTACATAATTGGGATGGTAAGATACGAAAGTAAGATGATGGGTCCAAGGTATGTACATGTTTTTCTTTAATATTTTTTTCAAGTTGGGTATATGTTTTTTTTTGTATAAGATGTGGTTTTGAGCTCAATAAACTTGAAATGGTCACATGTATCCATTAGTGATGATGTGGTTTTAAGATTCTATTTTAAGATGTTGTGCCTATAGTGATGAATGTATAGCTTAGAAAATATCTAAATTCATAAGGGACTTTGTTAAAAACCATTAACAGGTGGTGTAAACCTAGCATTAACCAAGTATGACATATGTATAAATTACCCCAACTCAAAATCTATTAAGCTTATTCAAGATACATTAAACCTATGACAATGTCCCCTAAATTTGAGACCTACTTCCCCTCAAGGATGATGTTGAGCAAAGGGACCCAATAATTATTCATGTGGATAATGAATTACTCACCTCATATAGATGGTTGATCATAATTGAATACTAGTGTACACCCCCTCATTGAAGGTTTTAAGATTATATATTTTTTACATATATCTTCAATCATCTTATTCATATTTCATTGTAATGAGCTTAAACCTTATGATGTGGACTAAAAAAAAGTAGTACATGTCTCAGAATTCTTGATCCAACTTGGGATTTGAGGCTGAGGTTTGTCCATTGCTCAATTGTGTTCTCTCCCATGTGTAGAACTTAATATGAATGTACTTCAGGATCTAGAGGTAATTCAAAGTAGAGGGATATAAATAATTTGAGTACATACATGTAGAAAATTGATAGCATTCAATGCTTTATCAATTTTGATGGGACCTTTAAAGGGCTCTACATGATAATTCTTGTACAGTAATGGCAATTCAGAGGCTCACATCATGTGAGTTATTTACTAGACATGAGTTGATTGAATTGATGTCAATCTTTAAACATTATTGAATTATATGTATGTATGATAAATTTGTGAATGGGCCTTAGTTATATTAGTTGGCTCAGTGATGGAACATGGCTAAGTATTAAAAATGTGCATATTTAACAACTCTAACACTCCTCCAAGTGTACTAGACCCACACATGTGGAAATATTTGATTGGATTAGGCATCTTAAATCTCTAACAAATCTCATGCTTCTAGGAGAAGTGACAATTATATTTCTAACATAAATATATGTGTTTAAAAGATACACACGTGATGATGTATCTAATTAGATTAGGCCTTACAAGGATTTGAAAGAACTCTTTAATGCTTCTACGACCTAACACCTATAACAGTGATGATACTTTCAAGCATGTAACAGGTATATGTGGTGATATATAATTGGATTTAGCCTCCCATGGCATTATCAACTCTTAAACTTATAGGACTTGATGCATCTCTGATATCTTTAACACTTTTGGGTGTATGAGGTACACATGTGGCATAACAAAGCTCAATTATAGGGGTAATTCAATCGAGGAGGCATGGGAGGCCAATTTGAACCCCTTTTTAGCATAACTATAAGATCATGATATATGATTTGGAACAAAATTAAATATGATTCTATCTATCATGAATTGAACCAATTAGTCGATTGGTTCAATTAGGGACATGATTTGGGAAAAATTGAGCCCCTAAACCATATTTTTGACCCAATCAATTGTATAATCTAGATGTAACATGTATGGCTTAATTGACCCTAATTTAATCAAAAATATAAATACTACAAATGTGGCCAATTTCAACCCATTTAACCTAAATTGGAGTCTACAATATGATTGAAAGGGCTAAATTAGGTCAAGTTTCATGACATGTTGATCGTAAGCCTTAATTTTATCACTTGAACATGTACAATTCCCCTAAACCCTAATTTTAGGACATATACACATGTACAAACCTATTACACTAAACCCTTAACCCTAAATCCTAATTTTATAACAAACACAACCCATAAGTTCCTTGATTTCATCACAAATGCATAAATTCATGAATGTGATTAGTGCCAATTTGTGAACCTGTTATTCACCTAGTTTTATAAGGACCTATGATGGGATTTTGGGCAAAATTAGCTCATTTCATCTTAAATATTGAGCCTTATTACATCATTCACTAGTATTATTGCTTCATGGTCTTATAAAGAGTCTTATTACATCATGTATTATATATCTATGCATCATATTGAGCCTTATTTCATCATATGATACCCTTATTTCATCATATTAGAGATTTAATGCATCGTATGATAGTCTTATTGCATCATATTGAGCATTATTGAATGATATGATAATATTATTACAATATTTGATAGTCTTATTGCATCATATTAGATATTTATGCATCATATTATAGTCTTATTGAGTCTTATTGCATCATGTTATAGTGGAAAAAATACATTGAATATGAGCCTTTTTGCTTGTTTTTATAATATATGCCTATACTTCAAAGAATGCATATGTGTTATAGGAACACATATGCATCTGTATAATGGATAAATGTTCCTCAAAGTAAAAAAAACTCACTTTTCAATGTCTATTTTTTTCCCTAATAGAGATTATTATCTCCACAGACATTCCCTGCATACTCTATGCACTCTATGTACTTTCTTAGTTGCAATTTTTTTTGGACCCCACATTTGAATTACTTTCTTGGTTGATTTTGTAAAAATGGTCTTTGGTTCACTTTTAGGAAATAAGAAGTTGGAGAATAAAATACTGGAGTAATTCGAAGAGTTAAGAGAAAAAGACAAGGTATGAATGCAATCATTTCATTCTAGACAAGGTATAAACACTAACCTTGATGAGCCAAATACCTTAGATAATGAAGAAATTGATAATAATCAATTGAATAATGATTACATTTATAATAATGAAATTAATTATGATTAAATTCATAATAATGAATTAAATTATAATGAAATTGACAATAAAAAATTAAATAGTGTTATAAATTCACATTCAAAGTTTAAAGTTTTTGATTTTGTTGATAAAGAGCCTATGCATGATAGTTTACCCATAAACAATGAAGAAAATTTAATGGACTCAAATAATGATGAAATTAACAATAAAAAAAATTCATGGAAACATATAATTAAGAAACAAATAATGAAGAAAATTTCATGAAAATATATAATGATTTTGAAACACCCTTTGAATGGATTCCACCAACAACAACACCTCCAAGAATTGTGCATGAAAAAGATAAGTACTTAATTGACGTTGATAAAAATATTTTGAAACTAATGCATAAAAAAATGTCTGGGCACCATTCAAGAAGATTGGCTTAATTAATTTTGGATAATTTCTTTTATAAATTAGAGTATGATAGTCAAAGATGTCAATTATGTCAGGATCTTGCTCCACCAATAGAGCACATATGATTACTTCTTGTATTAGCAACTAAACACGGAATTTAACCAGAATCAATAAGTAACTAGAAATATGAAACAACACAAGAATATGAGAGACAATACACAATTGTATTAATAATCACTCAGAAGAATATACAATAAAGAAGATGCCACTTCTTCTTCCACCTCAAAGGCTTGCCACACCTCAAGACCTTCTTCCCTCTCTCTCTCGGTCCCAACAATCAACTCCAATATAGAATTGATGTTCACCTCTCCAACCAGTCAGTAACATGCTACCAGTACACCAAGTACACAACTGTACTCCAAGTAGATTTCCTGCTCTCTGCTGCTACCTGTAAATCACTAGACCTTACTCACCATTATAGATCTCCAAAAGAAGGCATGCTAACCTGCTGACTAAGATCATACGAATACGAAGAACCCTTCTGATTCTCCAAACCAGCACCCACTCTTGGTACTATGGCACTAGGAGGAACACACCATTGCTCTCCTCTCTCAGAAGGAGCTTATTTGCTCTCTTACTCTCTAGCAACAATTTTACAATATAGCCCATGAGTCCATATATAGATCTCATGCTTACAATAATTAGACTATCTTAATTACAATAATTAGATGCACAACTCAAGACTAAGACTAGCCTTTAACATGCAAACTAACAGTCCAAAAATAGACTCTCCAAAATCAACATGCAAACTGCATGTTCACGTACAGGTTGCCGACGTCGGCTCCTCCATGACCGATGTCGGTCGACTGGTGACCGACATCGGTTGCTTCTTCACTGCTGTCTGACTGATGTTGGCTGATCAGATTGATGTCAGTTTCTCTGCAACTCATTCTGTAACTCTCTGTAACCTCCGCAAGCTCTGTAACTTCTCTTGTTCGCATCCTAGTGAAGCTTTTAGCTCCACAACCTAACAATCTCCTACTTGGAGATAAATAGCTACACCTGTACCTGTACACCATCTAAATTATTCCCTGGCTTGTATCCCTCTTCAAGATCAATCCTGAAGACCAACCACCACACAACCTGTGATGCTACACTTGTCATCTAAGTAACCTGCCACATTCGAACCTACATATCCATGTAGTGAAGACTTTGACCCTGCATAACAAGAATCCCTGCTGCTGATCCCTCTCAGATACCTGAGAATCTACTGAACTACCCTCCAGTACTCCTTCCCTGAATTGGCTTCATACTTTCTGACAACTCCCACTGCTTGGGAAAACTCAGGTCTACACTAGACATCATGTGATTTCAAACTCTGTTCTAAGCTAAGCTTAAACTATCCAGCCCTTGGTGTGCTTTCTGATTCTGCATCCTGCATCATGAACCCCACCAACACCGTCTTCACATCAGCTCCCACTAGAGACAAAATCTCCATGTCTCTTATGCCAAAGAATTTCGTTGCTCCAAATTCTCCATGACATACCTCTGAATTAACCTTACCTTTAGCTCAGCAAAACCCTGTATGTATAAACCTACTAGCAAATCACCCACATACACTAATAGAATAATGTTGCAATCATTATCCACCTGGTAAAAAAAACACAATAGTTACACTGACGTTGACTAAAGCCATGCTTAGTCATCCCCCTGTCAAACCTGTACCACTATCCTACAGCTACCTCAAGACCATATACCTTGGCCTTCCGTCTCACGTATCCATCCACTCTCTTCTTTAACTTGGGAATCCATTCTATTTTTCAATGCTTTCTTCCAGATGACAACTCCACCAACAGATACCTATTTAGTTCTTCTCCAAGGACTCACACTCCTCATCCATGCTAAGCTCCCACTGTATCTGGATTCTACCTGCATTGCCTCTTCATGTCTTCCTAGTTCTTGATCATCAATAAGCAATATAAAGAAGGTGAACAATGGATATGAGGTTCACTTACCCTTTCTAACCTTCATATGAGCGTTTGAGACTTGTTGACAGCTTGTTGTCCACCCAATATCCATTCCAGTGACCAATCTCGACCATCTCCCAGTCTGCTCCCGACCGATGTCGGTTCCCTGCACTGACCCTGACTGTCGACGTCGTTTCCCTAGCTGATGCCGGTATCCTTTTTGCCGATGTCAGTTCCTTTATGACCGACGTCTATCTTCCTATTGCCGACGTTGGTTATTGTATGACCGATGCCGGTACCTGTGTTCGCCTGTGAGTGATAACTTTTTACCCGCGAGCTCTCCATGGATCAAAACCCTCTTCAAATAAACATAGCTCTGCTCAGAATAATTCAATTCCCTCACCTGATCTCTGTCCATCATCTCCTCCATAAACACCAAGGCTTTCCAGTTCTTTAGCTTGTCAAAAACATTTGTCTTCCACTTAAGAACATGCATTCCCCTCCTACATATGTGACCAAGCCTATAAAGCCACATCTCTGTAACAAAAGGTGAATCAGTAATATAAGTAGATAAATAAAGGATACCTACTTTCTTACCACCATCTAATTCAAGTGTATCCACTGTGAGAGTTACAGTGCATCTCCCGTCACCCAAATTTCCTGAAGAAATTAGACTCATCTCCAAGACTGGTACCTACATGACCTCCTTCAACACCTGTGTGTCATCCGTCTGCAATTTCAGCTTCACTTCCCCTTTGTCAATAATCTAACAAGGCTCTCCAACCTCTAAATAAGTCTCTCCAAAGTCTCCAAAGACATACCCATGAAAAGATGCTCTATTTCGAGCTGCATGAAAAGAGACAAAAGAATCTGTAAACAAAGATTCTACTTTATCCAGAGCAACCTGTGCAATATCCCCTGCAACTTTTGCTTTTACACGTTGATCTTCTACCGACCAACAATCTCTTTTTACCTGCTCTTCCTTTCCATCAATCAGACCATTCGTGTTATTCAGTTTCTCCATTTGTAGCTTACTTTCTTCTGCCATTGCTATACTCCCACTTAATCAAAAACCCATGTGAGTGACCTGTAATCAACAAACACTACCAGATCTGAACCACCTGTTAGTCAACCCAACCTGGCTCTGATACCACTTGTTAAGATCTTGCTCCACCAATAGAGCACATATGATTACTTCTTGTATTAGCAACTAAACACGAAATTTAACCAAAATCAATAAGTAACTAGAAATATGAAACAACACAGGAATATGAGAGACAATACACAATTGTATTAATAATCACTCAAAAGAATATACAATAAAGAAGATCCCACTTCTTCTTCCACCTCAAAGGCTTGCCACACCTCAAGACCTTCTTCCCTCTCTCTCTCGGTCCCAACAATCAACTCCAATACAGAATTGATGTTCACCTCTCCAACCAATCAGTAACACACTGCCAGTACACCAAGTACACAACTGTACTCCAAGTAGATCTCTTTCTCTCTATTGCTACCTGCAAATCACTAGACCTTACTCACCATTGTAGATCTCCAAAAGAAGCCATGCTAACCTACTGACTAAGATCATACAAATACGAAGAACCCTTCTGATTCTTCAAACCAGCACCCACTCTTGGTATTGTGGCACTAGAAGGAACACACCATTGCTCTCCTCTCTCAGAAGGAACTTATTTGCTCTCTTACTTTCTAGCAACAATTTTACAATACAACCCATGATTCCATATATAGATCTCATGCTTACAATAATTAGACTATCTTAATTACAATAATTAGACGCGCAACTCAAGACTAAGACTAGCCTTTAACATGCAAACTAACAGTCCAAAAATAGACTCTCCGAAATCAACATGCAAACTGCATGTTCACGTATAGGCTGCCGACATCGGCTCCTCCATGACCGATGTCAGCCGACTAGTGACCGACGTCGGTTGCTTCTTCACTGTTGTCTGACCGACGTCGGTTTCCCTGCAACTCTCTGCAAGCTCCATAACTTCTCCTATTCGCATCCTGGTGAAGCTTTTAGCTCCACAACCTAACAAATTATTTATTTCATTGATAAAATTAGTTAAGATGAGACCTATAATGTACACATTAAGACTAAAAACATCTAACATGGATAATGAAAATTATAAAATTGTTGAAAATCTACATGATACATATAATATTTTAGGCTTGAAATCATATAATAAAGATTGTAATGTTGCTTGACATATAATGATGACGTGTGCAATAAGTGTTGAAATGAGTAAAAAATGATTGATTTCAAAAATAAGTTGAATGCTTGATATAAATAGAAAAATATTAATGAAAGAAATTACAAGATGTGAAAGACTTAATGAACCTAATACAAAAGATCTCTAGGTATTCTTTAGTAGACTTCCACTAAAGGACAAGGTTATACTTGATGCTTTGAAAGACTCACTTGCATAATTTTAGAAAGATAATACAAGAGTTTTTCCCAATACAAGAGATGTGATGAAAATAAGAGTTAGTTCTCGTAATCGTGAACCACATTTGAAACATTTCTTAGATATGACTCAAATGCAAGTATACTCTAAATTTTTCGAAAAACATCCACAAATTTCTATTAGTCAAAGATTTTTTGAGATGGTAAAACTTTTGTATGTAAAAATAAATCACACACACCACTTGTTGTAGGCAACATGTTGAATTTTTAATGCACTATCATATTTTTTGTCATATTCATTGTGCTTTGTATACTGACAATATTTTACAAGAGTGTGGCATAGAAGTTATGTCAAAATCCACTAGTAGAATTTAGCAAATAAATAACTACGTGACTAAAAATTTTAGTCACCACAACTAAAAATGACTAATTTGATCATCAGATAAAAATACAACTAAATAATTATTCACATAAATAAAAATAATTAAATAATTAGTCACATAAATAAGAACTAGACAATATGATATTAAAGTGGGTAATTAAAAAGGTGTTTAGAGATGTAGCTCATGGATGTAGAGACCTAATTATTTTTACTACTAAGACTATATTATACACACAACTAGACTAAGTCCATATGCCACTATGTCAAACTGGTTCTACTTTACTACTAAAATTTTACTAACTAAACAGATAAATTAATTGGACATTGAAATCCCAATTTCATAAATGATATGCTAAGCAATTAATAATAAGTATTTCTAAATACTTCAATATTATTTACATTACTTTAAAAATATTAAAAATTATTATATTGTGGTACGAATTCAACTATTAAGGTGTCGTTATATTAAGTGTGTTAAAATATTTAATTAATATTTAATAATTATCATTTTCAACCAAATAATTAAAATACACCTTATAAAAAATAATGAAGATGGTTAATTATTTTAACTTATAAAAATTTATCCATCCAAATAAAATAAATAATTTCAAATAACTAAATTTAAAAATAACTTTAATAAACTAATTGATAATAATTAATTTCAAATTTAACATAAACATCAAAATATATTTACCATTAATAATTAATTGTTATTTACTATTATTTAATTATTAGTGTAAGAGAATCACCTGTGAAACAATTAAATAAAATAAATTTCAACCTTTTTTATTTGAATACTTATTTATTAACTTTTAAAATTAATTAATTTATAAAGATAAATTAAAATAATTCATTAATTTCATGTAAACCACTAAGAATAAATTTAATTAACTTTAAATTTAAATTTTAAAGTCAAAAGTCTTTTTTACAGGTTCAAGCTATGGAAGAAGCTTTAAATAATTCATTCCAATATAAAAATCATATTGCTTGCATGTATAAATTCAATGTAAATATATTTTCTTACTTTAAATTTTCTTTTTATTATTTTTATTTTCTATAATAAATCCATATTATTTATATATATTTGATTATCAAAATCATATATATATATATATATATAAAATTTAAAATAAAAATTCTTGAATTCATAATAAATTATATATATAACATAATTTTTTATAAAAAAAATTATGTTAGGGTGTGGAGCTAAAAGCTTCACCAAGGAGCACACTATAACAGGTTCGGGTCTACACAGACACTGGCGTCGGTCAGGAGCGACCGACGTCAGTTAGATGCAGTTAGAGAGACGCCAACGTCGGCAGAGGATCGGCCGGCGGCTGTCACAGGCAAGCAGCAGGAATCGGCGTCGGTTACCTATGCGTCCAGAAAGCTATTTCTGAGGACAGAAGCGAGTGTTTGCATGATGAGTTTAAGTTGTAGTTTTAAGCTCGCGTCTCTATTATTAGTAATATTATTTTTAGAGCCCTTGTTCAAGAGGCTTAACTGTTTGTTGTAAGTGCATGCTCAAGTTTCCTAATTCTATATGTAGAATTAGATCTTCTTAGCTTTATGTGAATTATTGTAGAATTGGTATGTTGAAGAACAGTACAGAATTGAATCAATCCAGGTTTGTTGGAGTTGATTGTTCTTGAGAGAGAGAGCTCTTGAGGAATAGAGATCTAGTGAGAGATCTATACATCTAGGAGAGGTGTGGGAGAAAGAAGTTTCTTCAATTGTATTCCTTTTGTAAAGAGTTTGTTAATACAAGTTTTCAGGGTGGTTTCTTGTATCTCTTGTTCTTGTTGCTTATCATTCTAGTTACTTGTCTATCTGATTTATTTCCGTGTTTATTGCTTTCACAAGTGTAATCTATTGTTGGTTGATCCCTAACAAGTGGTATCAGAGCTCAGGTTCACTAACAGGTGGTTCAGATCTGTGTAGTGTGTATTGATTACAGGTTCTCACAGGTGTTTCTATAGGGATTTCTATTTGAGTGGGAGAAGTAATGGCAGATGAAAGTAAACTGAGAATGGAAAAGTTCAATGGTAAAAATTACCAACATTGGAGAATGCAGATAGAGGATTATCTGTATCAGAAAGATCTCTACTTACCGCTAGGTGGGGTTGCAAAGAAGCCCAAAGACATGGAGGATGAAGAATGGGAAGTTCTTGACAGAAAGGCTCTGGGGTCTATAAGACTGAGTCTAGCATCCACTGTGATATCTAATCTATCACAGGCAAAGTCTACGGTAGAGTTGATGACTACGTTAGCAAATTTGTATGAAAACCCTCAGCTTCTAATAAGGTATATCTTATGAAGCAGTTATTTAATTTGCATATGAATGAAGGTGGATCTGTTTCTACTCATCTGAATGATTTCAATGGAACTGTGAATCAATTAAGTTCAGTCAACATAGTGTTTGATGATGAAATAAAAGCTCTTTTAATATTATGTTCTTTGCCTGAAAGCTGGCATGGCTTAGTAATGACAGTAAGTAATACTGCATCTGCTTCAAATATTTTGAAAGTAGAGGATGTTGTTAGTGTTATCTTGAATGAGGAAATTTGCAAGAAAAACACAGAAGAGACATCTGGGAATGCTTTAAGTTTTGAGAGCAGGGGGAGGCAGAAAGAGAAGAGCAAGAAAGGCAGATCAAGATCCAAATCTAAGGGGAAAGGTAGATCTAAATCCAGAAATGGCAGAAGGCCACAATGCTATAATTGTGGAAAGATGGGGCACATAAGCAGAGATTGTTGGTCAAAGCCTAAGGAGGACAATCAGCACGAAGGAAAGGAAGAAGCCAAGGTTGCAGGTATTGCACAAGATGCTTTAATTTTCTCTCTGCATAATAATATAAAATCTTGGGTGTTAGATTTTGGTGCATCTTTTCATGCTACCCCTAATAGGGAATATTTTAGTGACTATATCCATGAAGATTTTGGAATAGTGTATCTAGGGGATGATGAGCCCTGTAAAATAATTGGCAAAGGTAAAGTGCAGCTGAAGATGCAGAATAGCAACACATGGGTGTTGAGAGATGTGATGCATGTTCCTAGCTTGAAGAGAAATTTTATTTTTGTAGGAAAGTTAGGGGATGAGGGTTGTACAGTGACTCTCACAGCAGAATCTTGGAAGGTGACCAAGGGTGCACTTGTTATGGCCAGAGGTAAGAGAGAAGGTACTCTCTATTTGTGTAATTATGTTACTAACAAATATCCTTCTGTATTATCTACTTCAGATGTGGATGCTAAATTGTGGCACTCAAGGCTTGGCCACATGAGTGAGAAGGGGATGTCAATTCTTAAGTCCAAAGGTATGCTTTCAGATTTAAAAGGCATAGATCTAGAGTTTTGTGAGCACTGTGTATTTGGAAAATAGAAAAGGGTTAGTTTTCTCAAGACTGGGTCTACTAAAAAGAGGCATAAGTTGCAGCTTGTTCACATAGACGTGTGGGGACCAGCTCAGGTTGCTTCCATTGGAGGATCATAGTACTATGTATCTTTCATAGATGATGCTACAAAGAAGGTATGGATCTATTGTATTAGAAGAAAATCTGATGTATTTGAGAATTTTAAGATTTGGAAAGCCATGGTTGAGAATGAAACAGGTAAAAGACTGAAGTGCCTGAGATCTGACAATGGCGGTGAGTTCTACAGTTATAAGTTTAAAGATTATTGTTATATGCATGGAATCCACAGGTAAAGGACGGTTCCAAGGACACCTCAGTAGAATGGTATCGCTGAAAGGATGAATAGGACAATAATGGAGCATGCAAGGTGTATGAGATTACATGCTGGTTTGCCCTTACAGTTTCGGGCACAAGCTGTTGACACTGCAGTGTACTTGATTAACAGAGGACCCTCTACAGCTCTGGATGGTGGTATTCCAGAAGAGGCATGGAGAGGTAAAAAGGTTGATCTCTCATATCTCAAAGTTTTTGGTTGTGAAGCCTTTGTGCACATAGATAAAGAAAATAGAAAGAAGCTTGATGTTAAGTCTATGAGGTGCACGTTTATTGGCTATGGCTCAGATGATTTTGGTTACAGATTGTGGAATCTAGAAACTAACAAGGTAATTAGGAGCCGTGATGTTGTTTTCAATGAAAGAGTGATGTATTGTGATCAGCTAAGGAAGCTGAATCAATCTGAGCAGAGCAATGGTGAATTGGATGAGGTGAAGGTCCAATATGAGCTCACGAGAAAAAGAAATAATCACTTGCAGGAAAACACAGAGACCGACATTGACAGAGTAGGAACCGGCATCGATAGTACAGAGACCGGCGTCGGCCATATAGAGACCGACGTCGACAGGACAGGCACTAGTGTCAGTCAGACAGAATCGGCGTCGGCCAGTAACAGGTCTGGAGGTGACCGAGGTCGGTCACTGTCAGAGAATTTGGGTGGACAGCGTGTTGTGAACGAGTCTCAGACACCCATCAGGAGGTCAGAAAGGGTGAGTAAGCCTCCAATTAGATATTCTCCTTCTTTATTTTATTTATTGCTAATTGATGGTGGAGAACCAGAGAATTTTGAAGAAGCAATACAGGTGGAGTCCAAGAGTCAATGGGAGCGTGGCATGGTTGAGGAGTTGGAGTCCTTAAGAGAGAACCAAACATGGGATTTGGTTGAATTGCCAGCTGGTAAGAGAACACTCAAGAACAGATGGACCTACAGGTTGAAAGAAGGTGAGAATGGACAGATGAGATATAAGGCCAGATTGGTAGTGAAAGGATTTGCACAAAAGCTAGGTATTGACTTTAGTGATATTTTTTCTCCTGTTGTTAAGATGACTTCTATAAGGGTTGTATTGTCTTTGGTTTCTTTTGAGGATTTGCATCTTGAGCAGCTAGATGTTAAGACAGCGTTTCTTCATGGAGATTTGGATGAGAAAATTTATATGGAACAGCCAGAAGGATTTGAGGTCAAAGGTAAGGATAAGTTTGCGTGCAGATTGAAGAAAAGCTTGTATGGCCTCAAGCAAGCTCCTAAGCAATGGTACTTAAAATTTGACAGGTTTATGACTGAGCATGGCTACAGTAGGTGTCAATCTAACCATTGTGTGTATTTCAAGAGATTTGATAACGATAGATATATTATTCTATTGTTGTATGTAGATGATATGCTGGTTATAGGATCTCACATGCAGGATATCTCTGAGCTTAAGGTGATATTAGCTCAAATGTTTGCCATGAAGGATTTGGGAGCAGCAAAGAAAATCCTTGGCATGAGCATTAAGAGAGACAGAAAAAATTACAGGTTGATATTGTCTCAAGAAGATTATGTGGACAAGGTGTTGAAACGGTTCAATATGCAAAATGCTAAACCAGTAAGCACACCTTTGGCTGGACATTTTAAGTTGAGTAAAGAACAATGTCCTAATTCATATGATGAGGTAGAGTACATGAGTAAGGTTCCATATTCTTCCGCAGTAGGGAGTTTGATGTATGCAATGGTGTGTACTATACCGGATATTGCCCAAGCAGTCAGAGTGGTAAGTAAGTATATGGCCAATCCAGGTAAGAAACATTGGAAAGCAGTTCAGTGGATCCTTAGATATTTGAGAGGAACCAGCAGTAGGCACTTGTGCTATGGAGGTTCAGATACTTCTCTACATGGTTATGTAGATTCAGATATGGCAGGTGATTTGGATGGCAGGAGGAGCACTACAGGTTATGTTTTCACTGTTGGTGGAACGGCGATTAGCTGGATATCTAAGTTGCAGAAGGTTATTGCCTTGTCAACTACAGAAGCAGAGTATATTGCAGCCACAGAGGCTAGCAAAGAGATGATATGTATGACACGGCTCATGGATGAGCTTGGTAGGGAGCATGAGAGTTGCAAATTGTATAGTGACAGTCAGAGTGCAATCCATTTGGCTAAGAATTCAACCTTTCATTCAAGAACAAAGCACATATAGCTAAGGTACCATTTCATACGACAGGTATTGGAAGATGGTGAGTTGAAGCTGGAGAAGATCCATACAGATAGGAATCCTGCTGATATGTTAACCAAGCCAGTTACAAAGGAGAAGTTGAATCTTCATTCAACTTCTGTTGGTCTTCATGATTGAGTTAAATATGGAGGAGCTAGAAGATGTTGTTGTACAGGTACTGGTGCAGCTGTTTATCTCCAAGTGGGAGATTGTTAGGGTGTGGAGCTAAAAGCTTCACCAAGGAGCACACTATAACAGGTTCGGGTCTACACAGACACCGGCGTCGATCAGGAGCGATCGACGTCGGTCAAATGTAGTTGGAGAGATGCCAATGTCGGTAGAGGATCGGCTGGCGGCGGTCACAGACAAGCAGCAGGAACCGACGTGGGTTACCTGTGCGGCCAGAAAGCTATTTTCGAGGACAGAAGCGAGTGTTTGCATGATGAGTTTAAGTTGTAGTTTTAAGCTCGTGTCTCTATTATTAGTAATATTATTTTTAGAGCCCTTGTTCAAGAGGCTTAACTGTTTGTTGTAAGTGCATGCTCAAGTTTCCTAATTCTATATGTAGAGTTAGATCTTCTTAGCTTTATGTGAATTATTGTAGAATTGGTATGTTGAAGAATAGTACATAATTGAATCAATCCAGGTTTGTTGGAGTTGATTGTTCTTGAGAGAGAGAGCTCTTGAGGAATAGAGATCTAGTGAGAGATCTATACATCTAGGAGAGGTGTGGGAGAAAGAAGTTTCTTCAATTGTATTCCTTTTGTAAAGAGTTTGTTAATACAAGTTTTCAGGGTGGTTTCTTGTATCTCTTGTTCTTGCTGCTTATCATTCTAGTTACTTGTCTATCTGATTTATTTTCGCATTTATTGCTTTCACAAGTGTAATCTATTGTTGGTTGATCCCTAACAAATTAAACTTATTATTTTATTTTATTTTTGTTTAATAAAAAAATGCATTTAAGAATTTTATTTTATTTCTTATTTAATAAAAAAAATTGCCCAGGCCTGCGGCCTTGACATCGACCATGGCTCTTTCTTGATTTTGCTAGGGGTGGGGCGGTTGACTGAATTTTTTTAATTATTAGTTTTATTTTATTTTCTTATATATATTTTTAATTAATTTATTATTATTTTTATTAATCTAAATAACTAATTAATTTAATATTATTATACGTTTTTTTTTACTTATGTATTTATTTATTTATAAATATATAATATATGTATGTATTTGTTTATTATCATTATATGTATTTATTTATTATTTTTTTTATTAATCTTAATTATTATATTATTGAAAGTATAAAAATTATATATATATATATATAGCTTTTAAATGGTAATATATATTTTTGGGATATATACAAATACATATACATATACATACATACATATACATATACATACATACATACATATATATATATATATATATATATATATATATATATATATTAAAATATATATGTATTTATTATTATTATTATTATTATTATAATATTATGTATGCATGTATTTATTTATGTATGTATTTATTTATTATTATTTTTTATTAGTCTTAATAATTAATTTGTATATATTATTGAAAGTATAAAAATTATATATATATATATATATATATTTTAGAATAAAATTTTATGGTTTTAAATGGTAATATATATTTTTGGGATATATATAAATATATATATTGTATAATAATTTTAGTCAAAATATATATAAAGATGGAAATAAATTTTATTTTATATGACGAGTTATTATGGGTTGTAGCATCGTTGCATAGGGCTACTGGTCAAGTATCATACGTTAACTACATTTTAACAAACTCTAAGTCATTTGAGGTGAGCATAAACATTAACGAATTTGGATGGGACAACCAACATGTAGGAGTGAATGGTAAAATAATGATTAAGATGACTAAATATACTACCAATAAATAAAAATTAGTTAATATAAATGACTAAATATACTATCAATAGATGAAAATCAGTGAATAAAAATGATTAAATATATTACCAATTGACCGTAATTAATGATTATAGTGACTAAATAAATGACTATCATGACTAAATAAATGACCAATTAACAACAATCAATGACTAAATTAATGACTAAATGTACTATCAAATTGATCAATCAAAACAACTAATAAATGACTAAAAATGGTTTAGTCATCAATTTGGTCACGTTATAAATGACTGGTAATAAACTACTAATGATCACATGATCATGTTTGGTCATTTATATGTAGTTTTTAGTAAATTTTTTAGTCATATATTATTGTTTTTGTACTAGTGATCAGCGAAGAAATTTATTTCAAATATTTTTGTGAAAGATCAGATGGATAGTTCATTTATAAAAAACATGTTTGGATAGAAATTACAGCGTTTACAATGGAATGCCAAAATTAAAAAAATATATCCATGAATAGTGTACAAGTGCAATTAGATAGGAATTAGTTAGTTTGAGCAAATACAAATGTGTGACTTATCAAATAAAAGATGGAAAAGAATCTAAAAGGTGTGAGCTTGTTATGAAAGAGTTACCTATTTCAGAATTTATGGTCAAATTCATGGAGAAAATTATTTATAAATATGCAAGGCACCCACATAAGAACAAATGATTGGATGAACATTTCAATCTAAACAAGGACACATTCACACTTGATTCTATTATTTCAATAGTCGACTTTGCTGAAAATTACACATTCAAACCACAAATGGAAGTTCAATCGTAGTATTACAACTCAACACAAATTACCATATTCATGCATATAACATTCATGTATGCACCTGATATTATAGATGAAGATCAAAAAATATTAAGTACCATTTCTATATCAGTGATGACGGATCACATTGTACAGAGTATATGCAAGGATTTTTTGAGAATTTATATAAACAGTTAACTTAGAGAAACATTATTTTCAAATAGCATTACATTTGGTCAGACAATTGCACATCGCAATTCAAAAATGCATGGATATTTTATTGGTTGAGTAAGAGGCACATTACCACTAGTGTAAAATGTATTTGGAGTTTCAGTGAGGATGGACATGGAAAACGGGAGCATGATGGTGTTGGAGCATGTGTAAAAGATCTATTACAAAGGAGGAATTGTGGTTGACTGATGTAATGAGAACATATGTCATGGTGCTCAAGTAAATTCTACTATTCATAGACATTTTTGGTTAATAGAGGAAAAAGACTTAAAAAACTATGAGTATTGTATGACTCTATTAGGTTTATGTGAGCTCCACTCATTTAGTAGCTCAAATGTAGGTTCTTGAACTATTCATACGTGACACTTGACATTCTTTTGTTATGCATACATGAATTTTATTTAGAATGAGTGTAACTCACAAGAGTGGGTGGATGACTAGAGTTATAAACCTCTAATTTCAATCAACACATATCAAGTTTCACTAGTATTACAAATTACATACATGACATTGTCACATGACTTTGACCATATATACGATCTAGTATAGTCAGGTAGAAGATTAATCTTTATGTATTATTTATTCTCATAATTTATCTTCATAATGTCATTAAAATTTGGTTTTTATGATGTAGGCCATGTTTTTGCAATTATTGTAGATGAGGATAATGAAGATGGAAGAGATTAATACTTATATCAGTGTGTAGATGGAAGGAAAAAATTGACTTCCTCAGTTAAAAATAGAGAAAACATCGATTATACCACTGGGTCTATGGTGGTCACTAAAACTTGGATTCGATGATATCCTATAAAAATTCAAATGTATGGTTGTTTGAAGACTTTAAAACTCATAGAAATATTCTACACTATTCAAATTTGATTCTTGCAATGAATATTCAATTGTAAAAATGTTATAGGAGGCCAAGAAACAAGAATCTATGGAAAGTTCACAAGTCAAACCATAAAGCTATTCTTGATACTATCAAGATTAGAGTAGATTTAAGTGGTTCTTTGGATTGAAATGTGTAGGTATGTTGATGTGTAAAATATAGATGTAATCAATTTTACTAAATATTTTTGATTTTGTAGGTAGTACGTGCATAAATTTTATCTTTAATTACTTATTAATATTTTTTTTAGGTTAATGATGCCAAATCAGCTTCCACCTTCACGTGGTTGGCACCGTTAGTAAATAATTTCATATTCTTGAATCTAAGAGAAGCTTACTAAAAGTACTTGGCATTTCTACACTCTTAAAAAGTTTCTCATGATAAATTTATTTCTCCTTATAGCCTTTCAAAAACATTTGTTTTCAATGTTTTTGTGCTCCATAATAGTAGTGAAAATGCACTTATGAGTGAAATTAGAAGTCACGGTAATTGGAGCACATGTAATTTGCCTATATATACATGATCGAAGTAGTGGATTTGTACCTCCTAGTTGCGGAGACAAAGTTGCTAGTTGGAGGTCGACAAGTTGTCTCTTCATCCAAAAAGTTGCATTTTAGGACCCTTTACTATAACTTATACCATAGATTTCTCTTAGAGGTGATTTAGACTAGATTCAAGTTTAAATTAGAATAATTTACCATACACATGAGTTATCTTACAGTTTATTTATACAACTTATAGTTTTAGTTTTATGCATACCTGAAATTAAGATAAAAATCAGTATCTTTCTTGTATTGGGAAAGATGTTCTTGCACCTAGAAAGGGTGGTGGGTTTGTTGATAGAGCTAGATGGGAGTCCAAGAACCTATTCCTAGATGTTATTTTTCTCTTTGTATGTGTTGGTAGTACCAATTTTTAACCAACAAGCACCTAAAATTGAGTTCGTAGACCATAGCTTCAACTTTGATAACATTTATTGTCAGTGTTTCCATACTCTAGAACAATAGTAAAAATGCACCTATGGGAGGAATTGGGTGTCATAGTCAATTTAACATGTTTAATTTAAATAATTAAATTTATTTGAAGTGGTGAATTTACCAACTACCAGTCTCGAAGGCAAAGTTGCTAGTTGGTCAACAAGTTGTCTCTTCACTACCAAAAAGTTGTATTTTAGGACCCTTTACTGCAACTTATACTATGGATTTCTCTCAAAGGTGATTCAAATTATATTCAAAGTGAAATTATATGGATTTACCATTCACATGAGGGATCTTATGATTTCTTTATATGACTTGTAATTTTGGTTTTATGCATGCCTAAAATTAAGTTAAAAATCAACATCTTTCTTGTATTGGGAAGGGCATTCTTGAGCCCAAAATAGGTGGTGGGTTTGTCATCTGGGTCATATGGGAGGATAATAACTTGGTATTATACATTATCCATCCTTAAAAATATTTGGGTAGTTCCATTTTTCATCTAACAAGCACTTAAAATTGAGTTCGCAGATCATAGCTTCAACTATAATAACATTTATTATTAGTGTTTATGTGCTCTAAAATAGTATTGAAAATACACCTATGGATGGAATTGGGTGTAAAAATAAATTAAAAAAAAGTAATTTACCTATTTATATGTGTTTTAAGTGATGTATTTTTACCTACCAGTTTCGAAGGTAAATTTTTTAGCTGGATGTCAACAAGTTGTCTCTTCACTACCAAAAAGTTGCATTTTAGGACCCTTTACTGCAACTTATACCACAAATTGATCTTAGAAGTGATTCAAACTATATTTGGGGATGAATTATAATTTTTTACTAGGTACATGAAGGATCTTATTATTTCTCCATATGACTTATATTTTTGGTTTTATGTATGCCTAAAGTTAGGCTAAAAATCAGCATTTTTTTATATTGGGAAGGACAGTCTTAAGCCTAGAATGGGTGGTGGGTTTATCATTTGGGCTAGATAGTAGGAAAAAAAACGTGGTCATATATGTTATCCACCCATTTTAACATATTTTTAGTGCCAATTTTTATCCAAAAAGCACCAAAAATTGAGTTCTTAGACCATAGCTTCAACTTTGACAATATTTATTGTCAGTGTTTCTATGCTATGAAACAGTAGTGAAAATGAACTTACATGTGGAATTGATTATCATAGTCATTGGAAAACATGTAATTTCCATATTTATATGTTTTTTAATTATTTTATTTTCACCTACTGGTCTTAGAGGTAAATCTGTTAATTGGAGGTTAACAAGTTGTCTCTTCACTGCCAAAAAGTTGCATTTTAGGACCCTTTATTGTAACTTCTACCATTGATTGATATTAAGGGTGTATCATACTAGATTCATGGTAAAATTATATGGATTTCCCACACAAATTATTTATATCATGGTTCCTCCATATGACTTATATTTTTAGTTTTATGCATGCCTAAAGTTAGGCCAAAAATCAACATCTTTCTTGTATTGGGAAGGGCATTCTTGAGCTAGGAATGGGTGGTGGGTTTATCGATCAGGATATATGGAAGGCCAAGAACCTAGTCCTATACATTATCCACCATTTATACATGTTTTTAGTGCCATGTTTCAACCATTAAGGATCAAAAATTGAGATCTCATATCATAGATTTAACTTTGATAATATTTGTTGTCAGTGTTTTTGTGCTCTAAAATAGTAGTGAAAATACATTTGCGGGTGAAATTGGGTGTCATGGTAATTATAAAACATGAAATTTTCCTATTTATATGTTTTTTAATTGGTGGATTTTCACCTACTAGTATCTGAAGTAAATTTGCTAGTTGGAAGTCAACAACTTATCTCTTCACTGTCAAAAACTGCATTTTAGGAGAGAAGTAAAATAGTGCATGGTAGTATGTGATGGCATGAAGATAAAAAAAAATATAAGTTGGATAATATTATCCATTTAAAAAAATTTAATAACTATTATTTAAGTCTAAATGATGGTAGATGATGGAAATTCTTGCATTCTTGCATGCAAGCAGGTTGTGATAGATAGGTCTATGAACCTACGCTTGGAAAATAATTAATAATATTACAAGAAGATCCTAATCAAATAAATAGAGTGGAGTGTTTAATCATATGAAATTATAGACTCTTAGAGGAATAAACCATTATTTGAAACCCTAAGTTAATAATTTCAACTTTTAGATATTGTACAAGCAACACTATGATAGTAAACATGTCATTCCATGAATAGAAGGAATTAAGACTTGAAAAAGGGAAGTTAAGATTATTTAAAGGTTTATTAAGATTATTCAAACCTAAATGAGGCCTTGTGTTATCTTAAATACTAGTGGAAAATTAATTCACAATAATTTAGTATCACCCCTACTGTATATAATCAATTCTTGCCCATAATCAATTCAGAAATTGATGTTTTAAGCCTAGAATGGATCAAGGGAGGGTTGTGGCCTATTGTATGAGGTAGATTATATTATCACAAAACTTTTGGTGGTGATTTGAGCCTTTGAAATGTTGTATCATTAAATATATATATACTCAAATGGTTTGTATAGGGCCTAAAAACCTTGGAACTAGGGTTTAGGATAATTTGAGAGATGTAAAGATAAAAATGGGTCCAAATTTTTTAATATTGAATAATTATATGTGTTTTAATTTATGAGTGGTTTTGGAATGACTATGTATAGATAGGTATGGTTTTGAGGAGTGTAGGGCTAGAATAGGCCTAATTAGGCCTAGTTTGGGGGTTTATGTCAAAGCAAGTGATAACTAGGAGAAGATTAAAGTGTTGTATCTTTGTGAGGAGTTAAAGGTTTATAGGGAGTTCCCTAAAGTATTCTTACATATTAAATAAAGGACACAGGTTAATCAAATAAAGGGGAAAATAGTGAAAATAAAGTTATAAGCCTAAATAGAGTATTATGACTTTGAGTTGTATAAGGAATGGAATAAAGTGTTTGGTCACTTGATAAGGGTTTATACAATTGTGTTATGATCACTTAAGACCATCAATGTAATTAATTTGATTGTTAGCAGCTTAAACCTAGGAACGGTCCTAGAGCCCTAATGGTCTACATAGTGTGAAGGATAGTGAACACCCAAGGAGAAGTATTGAAAGGTAAATTAGGTTTGAAAAATTTAAATAGGTTTGGTCAGGAATTTTTTTACCATTTAATACTATTCAATTATTTTTATTATACTCTTAAAACCTAAAGATAGATTTGGTCTTTGGAACCCAAGGGGTTGTGCCTAGTCAAAACTGGTGAAGAGACTATAAGAAATATTATCAATAAACTAATATAAGGAGTTATATAATGACTAAAAATTATAATTGAGTATAAAACCATTAATAAAAGTGTCTCTATATACTCAACAAATAGGTACATGTGTCAAGTGACTAGTAAGCCCAAGAATCAAAGAGCAATTTTAAATTAGTAAGATAATCTTGAAGATAAAGTCATCGAGTACATTGACACCAGTTGGAATGATGATTTTTATACTTTTAATCAATTATATACATCACAAACCAAGTTAAAATAGGATGATGACTCATTTATGAAATTTGACCAAGCAAACATTTGTCACTAGCTTTTGCCAAAATGGGCCTACAGGCCAAAATATGTTGGATCTAATCACAAAATTTAGTAGAGAGGATAATTATGACCTAATATACCAATTAAATATATTTTTGTGTATTTTTTAAAATATAAACTATTCACTATTTTAGTACAGTCAACCCTATGTCAAATCATTATCAATATTGGAGCCTACCTTAGAGAAATTGGTCAGATCTGGGCATCTACAAGTTGATTAAAATCCCTAAATTTGGTATGACTTGTCTCCATGACCTACCAAAACATATAATTCTATTATAAATATCATATAAATGGTTAAATTTCCTTCTATTTTGACACAGTCCTCTTGCAGTCAAGAAGGCAACCATTGGAGATTTTTGGAACTTTTGTCAGTTTTGAATGCCAAGAATTAGTTTAGGCTTTGGAGAGGTATTAAAACAATATAATATTATTTTTTAATCCTATATTTTCTTATATAATTTATCACATTTATGTGTTTCATAAAAAAATTTGAATAAAGACAAGTTTTGGCATGAAGGAAGCATGCATGCAACTCAAGGTAAATTATAGTAAAAAAGGTCTACAGGATAAAGTACATATCCAAATGACTTAAAACTTGGTAATATTTGTATTAATATAATAATGTACCCATATATAATATTTTTAAGTTAATATGATAATTTTAAGTACTCATTGTTTTGACATAATCCCCTCCATGTCTCATAATGGTCACTATTTATGCAGGTATACTTTTTGGAGTTTTAAGGTGTGTTTGAGGGTTTCAAGCTTAGATAAGTATTTTATAAGTATTTTAATATTTTTTTAAACCTCTTAAAAATTATTTAAGGGTGTTCACACTCCAAACTTCATGAAATCCCCATATATAGGCTCAAATCCCCATAGGCGGTCTCAAAGGCATAAAGGCAAAGTTATTTGTTTTATCATTGGAAAGGTGTTATGAGATGTTTTATATGTAATGAGGATATTTTTAAGAAAATAATATCAGTTTGAAGTTCAAATTTTTCATTTAGAGAGTATGTATAGGGCATGGGAAACCCTAGATTAGCAAGCTTTAGGTATTTTTGAGAGATTTAACCATGGGAATTTAATAAAAAAATTCAATATTGGTCCCCTATACATGGATAAGGTGAATCATAAGGTTTTAACTTGATATTTTGAGGATGTGTTTGGATTCTAGGAATAAGGGTTTGGAATAGGGCTAATTAGGCCTAAATAAGGGTAGGCTAATGAAGGAAGTGATAGTTAGAGGTGGATTTGGGATATGAAATTTGACATGGACATGGACAAGGATAGAGTGTACTTATAAATTCCATTATAATCTCTTGAGAAATCATAAATTTTATGTAAAAGGAAAAATATAGTAAAAAAAGGCTACAAGCCTTGAGAGAGCATTATGTCCATAAGGTGTGGAATGAGATTATGCTATTGTTTGAGCACTTGAAGTGGGTTATACCAGGTATGGTATGATCATATAAGACCATATGTGATAACAAGTTGAGATATTAAAAAATAGACCAATATTTGGTCCTTGAGATCCAAAGATGCTGCCTAGGAAGAAACTAGAAAGAGATTGAGAGGAAGTTTGTGAATGAGACACGAATGGAATGAGGTAAAAGATGTATAGATAGAGGTAAATAAAATAAATTATGTACTACTAAGAGTAAAAGGAATAATTATTAGGTGTAAGAAGCTAAATTAAGCCCAAAGCATCAAAATAGGAGCTAGCTTGTGAAAGAAGATTCAAATCAAACCATAGTAAGTGAATGTGATCAATTAGTATAACCAAATAATGATGTTTTTGTAGGCTTCTCCTCCATACCTTCACATCAGCATACAAACATAATTCAAATGTAATCACTGATATTCTTTATTTCTTATAAGGATATGATTTGTAACATTATCCTAATAAGTTATTCTCAATCTCATAACATTTGTAATCCTTAAGAATACTTCAAAACCAATCATTCATAATACTCTAAACACAAGTGATACAAACAAGATTTACTTCATTGGTTTTCTTAAATTATTCATGTACAAAATAATAATGCCATGTACAAATGTCATATATAGGCTTTCAATGTCAATAATACAGGCATTGCTATATATGCATATAAAAAATTACATCATGTCTAAAAACATGGTATCTAATATCAGGTGAATGCATCATATATACATGTATAATGCCAAAAATGCATACATTTCCATATAAGCATACCAAAAAATGCATCATCTATAACATCCTAATCATCAAATAGTCTCCCTCTCTTTTCTTTCTTCAAAGAAGACTCTCCTTGGGATGCCCTGCTTGTAGATGGAGATATCATGAATGCCTTGGATTACTCCAAGGTTCGACTATGGGAACTATGCTCATAGCTCACTTTTAGCTAAACCTATTCAAATACAAAAATTATTATAAAATTAACAAGTATACATGAAATCAAATTAAGAAACTCATGTTTTACACTATAATAAGAAAATCATTTAAACATGCACTTACCACAATATGATGGTCCTCCTTAATTTTTTGTTGATGCTCAACTAGGTCAGTGCCAAGTTTAGTTGTACGAATAGGCATGTCAAATGATGAATAAATATGAGGAGCTATCATAGTAGTCATCTAAATTAGACTATCAAATGTCATATAAAATCCCTGCATACATAATACATTCGTCCATATAATTTATGTTTGCCAAAGTATATAGTAAAATTATTAAAACAAAAGTAATAAATTACAATTGGAAATTACAAGTGAATATACATACTCTTAATGATGGAGTGTCCACCCTAGTCATTAGCTGAAAAAATAACCTAATAATTAATAACTTTGTCAATTCATTGATTAAACAAGTTTCTAACAAACTTAGTATTTCATAAGATATGAAAAAATCTAATGAGGTCATAGGAAGCATGAATGTGACAAGTTTATGTGTGCAACATGTGACTTTTAACACCATATTGAAGGAAAGAAATGTCAGTTTCATAAGGGACAATGACAAGACAATGAGGAAGGATTTTTGAGTGAATTTTTTATAATTGATTCATCGAATGCAAGTTAGGTGTTGAAACATCCTTGATATGTACCTATATACATTGGTTTGGATGCTTGTATAGCTTTGCTAAGGTATATTTTGGATTTTGACATGATTACTTGGTCATTAGGCCTAATTATCTTAAGGAAATGACTTGGTATAGTTGAGGATAGTCCTATGAGTTTTGGTGTGATCATAAATCCCTTAGAAACAATCATTGTGATAAGACAAGTAACCTATATAGGTATTTATTAAGAAGTTTATAAAGTGAGTTTTAATCAGGTTAAGACACCTAGAGTGATAGGTTGGTTTTGTGGGCGACATCTATACTTGAGCCTTTTAACAGTGTATATAACCTTATAAAATAGGTCTCATCAAAATCTAAAGAAACATATAAAAAATAGAACTAAATATTATAGAGATAAGAGTGAGTGGACAGACTTATTTACAAGTCCATGAGTTTGGTTACCCTATAGGTGGCATTAGGTCAACTATTTATCCTTAGATTGCCCTCAATTTTTGAAAGGGAAGGTATATATGTATGCAGTGTAAGTAGGTTGAGGTTAATAAATGGTGTTATAGTCTTGTCAACACTTAATATTTATTTTAGGGGGACTTTCTTGATGAAAGGTGTTACAATATTATAGAGTCAGCATGTCACTTGAGTGATGAAAGTGCATGGATATAGATAGTACCTCTCCCCTAAATAGATATAGTAGGTCTTTGGGCCCCCTAAGTAGGTTATGGTAACAAACCACTCAATCCTATATCTATATGGGTTTGAGGTCCCCTATTTGTATATGGTCACAAGGCCTATGCCATATACGTATAGGCTATAGTTTATAGTCGACACTCTCTCAACAAACCAATGGGATATAAAGGATGATCTCCTAATAAACCAATGGAATTAACTAGGTATAATGGGATTAAGAGGCTATGCTATTGAAATTTATAACTCCATAGATAGAGATGAAATTATTATGCTCAGATGGAACCAAGATGGGAATTGAATTACTAACTATGACCATTTTGGATATTGATCATAGAGATTGAACTGTTAGATGTGATTAGGATAATAAGGATTCAAGTGCCTAGATATGAGGCCAATATTTAAAAGAAAGGAGTGGTGTACATATTGATGAAGACATGCTATTCTCGATTAGGAAATTTATAGAAATATATTGTACCAAAATAATTTTATCAAAAGAATTCTATGCACGCACGCACGCACGCACACACACACACACACACACACACACACACACACACACACACACACACACACACACACACACACACACACACACACACACACACACACACACACACAATCTTACTAATTGGGATTGACACACTATGGGAACTACATATAATGGCATATCAAGAAAATTTTCAACTCACAATTTTGGTTATTGAAAACATAGTTAAGATGGAGGATGAGTTTTTAACAAGTTACGCCAATCCATGTTAATACATCAAAAAATAAATATTCCAACAAAATTATATTAAGTATTTTATATTTTCTTACATAAAATCTACTAGTGATGCAATTAAGGTGTATGAATGTACATCTAGAGTATATAAGATTCACTTGAAATTTTACCTCTATAAATATATATGGTGTTGTACTGACATGAATAGATGTATTAGGGGTTGGACCACTACCTAGTTATGATGTCGAAGGCAATGTCTCTTCCTGGAACATAAAAAAATACATATATATTATTCAATTTAAATGTGTAAATTATTTTTTACCTTTTAAATTTATAAATATAACTTAAAAATTTTAAATTAAATTTATATAAAAGATACCTACATGTTTGTAGAGACTCCTAATGTATCCAAACCAAATGTGTGTGCTAACAAATCATTAGTCAAGACCATATCTTCCAATCCCCCTAAAGTGCCACCATCATCATCTGAAGGTCCAGTGCATATAACACCAGAACATCTGTATGGGTGGGGTTGGGTATGGCCACTAGCTAAAGTATATTGAGCATCTGTCTCTAAAATTTTACTCATATAATGAACAAGTGTATCATTAAGTGCACTAAGTGCATGCAAAGTGTCTATCTCTACAACCTATGTCACCTTTAATGGAATCTCTAGATGAAGTGTCTTTTAGGTAGGGATCCTTGCATGCCAATTAGGTGCATAATGCATACCTAGTTGATCATACATGAATCCTTTCCCTCAGCCTTAAAACTCACCATAGTCAAAGTAGTTTGGAATTTGATTGAGGACAAACTTGTAATAGAGTTTCCTCAAAAATTATAAAGGGACCTCATGTTTATTACAAAGGGGATAGTTAAACACCATCCACCATCACTACCAAAAATTGGCTTTAATCAAATCATGTTGGCATCGGTGGATTGGAAAACATTTAGTCATTATGGAAAATGGGGCATTGGTGGTTGGGTCAATAAATAAGACACAAATTTGATCTTTTATTATATATTTCTTCTTCACCTCAAATGCTAATAGTTTATCAACATAGTAATCCCTACAACTATCCATATATGACCTCCATCTATTAATTTGACTCGTTATCAAGTCAAATTGACCTAATACTAACTCTAGAGGATTGGCCAAATATGTGTAGTGGGTGTTCATGGAAGTGGGCTCCCTCATTCTCCTAATTATTTACTCAATTTTAATTTTGTTTTCCACTATGTGAGCAACTATATCTTCTTGGCTGCCTAAAGGATCTACTAGAACTATAGGAGGGTTAGGCAGAGATTTAAGAGGGTTAGGTAGAGGTTTAGGAGGGTTAGGAAGGTTGGGTGGAGGGTTAGGTGAAGGATTAAGTGAAGTGTTAGGTGGAGGGTTAGGTAGAGCATGTTGACCCATTGGTGAAAAATTAAAATCAAATTATGCAATTTACATTCCCAAAAAATTCAAAAAAATGATTTAATCTACAAAAATCCTACCTCTTCTTTATGACAGCATCATCGATCTCGTGAATGCAAGCCAAAAATAAGATTTATAAGCCAAAATGTGAGTTAGAGGGAAAAAGGAAGATTTACAATCCAAGACATGACCACAAAGCACCAAAATATGAATGGGAAGTAGAAAAAAATGAGAGGAGTTGAGGGTTTTTTTTTAGTTTTAAAATTGTTTACATGGTATGTTTAAATATAGGAATGTGTACATGTTCTTATAACACGTACACATTACTATAATGCGTACACATTATTATATTTAAACATAACATGTATGCATTATTGTTATAATGTATACGCATTATGACTTAGGTATCCCAATCCATAACATGTATGCATAGTGGGTTATGTCTATGGAATTTTCCCCCAACTTCATGCACATACCCTACACATGGATGGGAGGTAGTATTTTTCTTGAGTAGAATAGATTAAATATATGTATTGTGTAAGAGGAAATTCCATCTATTGAATATTTTGTATTGACTTCTTCTCAAATAATATTTCCCCCTCAAATATGCCTAATATAATTTGGAGTGAGATTCTATCTCAATACAATGTTGTTATTCTCTTTCCATTTAGTAGATATTGGTTATATTTATATTGTTATATTAATTTGCTTACAAGTAAGTTCCTGACATTACACTTCGTAAAAATTGATGCACGCATGTGATAAAATTACACACACAATATAAAAATGATGAAAATATGGATAAACATATAAACTTTAATCAAGATAATATCTTCTTCAATTAGGAACTAGTAAGTCTATGTTATCTAGGTAGTGTTCATGGTTTTCATGTTGTGGATACACAATTTTTATGAGGCCTCTTGTAGGTGTTTGTTTTATACCCTTATTAATTTGAAATTATTGAGCCATGGGAAGTGATATCTTGTGTATTTCCACATTCAAATTTACATTATATATTACTTTTTATTGAAATTTAATTCCAAAACAAATATATTAATGTATCCTTCCTTACATGTGTCTTCTATGTGACAGTACAAGGTATCACAATATAAAATTAGTAATTACAAAATGATATAAACTTAATTATGATCCATATGGTGATTCTATTAGACTTATAAAATTTATTTCCATTTCATCAAGGCATCTCCTCACTTTGTGAATTTTATGATTCATGAAACCATAACAGACCTAGATTTCTAAGGAATGTTAATCACTCAAGGTAAAATATGTGACACTCATTTAAATTTTAAAATATGCATTTATGTCATCTTCTTTGACATTTTTGGTAATTAAAATTATCTCTTACATCTCAAATACAACATCCACAACACTAATGATAACCTTCTTATCACATTTCACTAATAGGAGAATCCCAAAATTTGTCACTTTTTACATTATAAATCAAGAAAAAATACAAAAATATGTGCCTAATATTTGTACAATGGATTTTTTTTGATGTAGTCTATGCCAAAAAATATGTCATTAAACAAAATTTTCTACATAATAAATGTGTAAGATATATATTTCACCATGTATGATGCACTTTACATACCACAAATTTAATTTTTTTAATACATTTGTACATGTTAGAAAATTTAAATACAGATAGTTTTTTAGCCAACAAGAATTTTTGAATTTGCGTCAGGGGATAAGTTTTTGTTTGAACTATATGATGTAAATGTGTTGATTTATTTCATCAACATGGTTGTGATTTTTTAATAGAAATGGTGCTAAGTTTTTGACAAATAATAAAAATTTCTAAAATATAAATTATTATTGATATAATTAAAGCATTTAACACAATGATAATTTCAAAACATGTCATATGTTGAATAACATAAATTGAATAAAATTGATTAAGTTATATATCCCATGTAATAAATTTAGAAATAAAATATAACATTAATAAATAATATTAAAATACTATAAAGTATATTGAAATAGATGTAATGACATATAAATAATATATATAATTAAAGATATCAATAAAAATAAATTTAGAGAACAAAATTGAAATTTTATATTTTTACTAAAATGTCAAAAATATAGAAAAAATTTTCAACATGACCAAATCAAAGTTATCAAATATAGTTTTATAGATTCAAAACCTAACAATAATAAATATTTTGTTTTTTTTCAATAATAATCAAAAATATAAATTTATTTAATTTCTATCCTCTATGCCACCATCATCATCCTCCTCTCCATCATCATCATTCTTATCACCAATTTCATTGTCCTTACCTCTATCCTCATCCTTGTTTTTATTTTATGTAAAAATTGACATCTCCTATAAAATAGACACAACATTGAAATATTAATAATAATACAATTGATAAAGGAAAATATCAATATATTTTATTTTATTGAAAAGTCTTAATTTTTATTTTAAATAGAAGAAAAAAAATAAGAAAATTGTAACTATTGACTTGTTAAATTTTTAACTTCCATATAATTGACCATGCCAATAATAAATAAAAATTATATTATATATGTATTTTATCATTTGTTATTATTGTTTTAGAAAAAATCCAACAACATGTGAATAGAGTATAACTATTCATAAATCATAAACAATATTGAAAATATAAAGATAATTTGAAAAGTGTTTGAATCCTAGATTGTAATTAGTCAAAGAGTATGAAATATATAACTAATTACAATCCCTTAGAAATGTTGATATATTTTAGGAGGTTGTTCCCATATTCTCTTCAAGGAAATGTTTGTGGGGTCAAAAGGAGGAGATAATCCAAGTTTTGCTTTCTAAAAAGGTGAAAAAATAAATTGATCATTAAGTATGATTCAAAATGAAAATATTAGACTAAAACCTTCTACAAAAATAATGAAAATAATGATGGAATGTAAATTATCCTATATAGGAAATAGTTAAATGAGCTCACAACTTGAATCTCCTTATCTTGATCATCACCTCATGAAGTGGGTGTGATTAGAAAATTTGAAACTAAAATCTAAAAAAATGGATCAATGAAATCAAAAAATAAAATAAATTTCCTTACAACTTTTTAAATTTAAATATAATGGATAATAAATATAATTTTTTTTAATATAGATTGTCGTCACTCCCTTTTGTTTGGTGCCATGAGTAACATGGTTTTATTGTACTCTCTTCTCATTGGGTTTTAAATAACAACATTATATTTAGGAATTTCTCTTATTGTTTTCTAATTTGTGACAAATGTTTTCCTATTTAGACTTTTTATAATCATCTTTAACAAAAATTATTTCAGTTTTATTTTTCATTTTCCTATTAGCATTATCTCTTTCCCTCCTTGAAGCCTCCCTAATTATTGAATTTTTATGTTTAATCTATACATCATATCCAAAATTTATCTTTAATTGTGTTATTTATCTTCTCATCTAATTAACTATAAATTCAAGTCATTCTAAATGTGTGAGACCTTTCTTGTAGGAGAGAGTCCTAATAATCTATCTCACATTGTGTAATAGGACTAACCAACAGGGTGCCTCTAGGCATGCCTCTTGAACTCATTAAACCATATTTGTGGTTTTTTAATATAAAGGAGAAAACAAATTATATAATAACCCTTGTGGATGTATTTTGGTTTGTAATATATGCAACTCAAGATTAGTTGGGGTTTCTATTTCTACATGATTTGGAAAGGGATTGGTAAATATTTTCAGTTTTACATTCCCATTGGGTTGTTCTCTAGAATCATTGTAGTTTTAATGATTTCATTAATATTAATAATTTTATTTTCAATGATATCCTAAATATCGTGTCTTTATAAATAACATCTAATTTTAGAGTGTTTGTGCATCTATGATAATCATAATATGCATTACTTTTGAATCCGTTAGAGTTAGGTCTACTAATATCAACCTCTTTTGGGGGAGGGAGATATATAAGGTTGCAATCAAGTAATTTATATAGTATATTATGAATATTTTTAGATATTAATGTAAATTTTTCCATTGTGAAATGAACAAGATAAAATTATTAGTGGGTTGTGATATTGCATTAACTATTGTAGTTGCTTCATTCTTCATATCATTTATTTTTGCATTATGACTTAGTTTGCTTTGAAATTTAATATTTGAATCAGTTGGATCATCACTCACATCTTTTAGCTTATTCATGTAGATATTATCTTAACATATTGATCATTTATTGTATGGCAAAGCCATCAAATGATTGAAATATATTAAACATAATGGACTCATGGAGAGGGGGAAGTAAAATTGTCTTGAACATATCTTGTTACCCATTATTGGCCATATTATTTTATGATCTTAAAGGTCATAGTATTATACCAAATCACATAGCCACATATGGGTTCATTGTATGCTTTCTTAAGTTTTTTAATTTAAACATAGGACAATTTCTCACTAATATTGATTGAAAAATGTGTTATAAAATAATTAGCCAAACGAGTAAATTGATGAACCAATTGGATTGGTAGGTTATAAGAACATCACAAAGCATAGTCCTTTATAATTCATATAAATAACTTAATCAATAACTTATCATTTGAGGCATAGTCAAAACATGAGTATGTGTATAGAGTTGGGGAACAATTTCATGGACATTTCCCCCAATGAGTACGCATTATTTCAATTTTAGGATTAGAAAATCTAGTTCATAATGTGTATGCATTATGATTACATAACACATACATGTTATGAACACATAATGCATATGCATTTTTCACACTAGTCCTAGTTCCAATAATGCATACACATTTTTGGCACTAGGCCTAGTAGCAATAATGCATATGCATTATTGGAACTATGACTAATGCTAAAAATGCATACACTTTATGTATTAATAGCACACATGTGTTGTTTTTAACATAAAATAAATAAAAAGGCCTATCTGTGGCTAAACATTTCATTTTCATTTTCTTATTTACTCGATGATTATCTTATGTAAACCATCATTGAATTCTACTTAGAGGAGAAGCAAAATGCACCTTGATTGCATGATACCAAGATAAATTAGTAATACCACCATGGAGGGGAAGTGAGTAATAAAAAACCAAACATATTAATGGTAGATTTTGATAAAAAAAAATTATTTACATTGTTTAATTCTAATAAATCCTATTTTTTAATAACCCATTCCACTTTAAGAGATCATCATTAAAATCAACCTCCTAACCCTATCAACCCTCCTAACCTTCATATAGTTCCATAAGATCCCACAAGTAGTTAGGAGGATCTAGATGTACACCTAGTGGAAAAAAATAGAAATTGAATAAATAACTAGGAGAATGAGGGACCCCACATCAACCAATACCCACCACACCTATTTTTCCATACCTTAGAGTCAGTATTAGGTCAAGTTGACTCGATAACAAGTTAAATTGGGAGATGGGAATCATATAAGGATAAATGTAGGGTTTACTATGCTAAAAATTTGTCAGCATGTGATGTGAAGGATAACGACATATCTATTGTTCCTTATTAATTGACCTAAGAACCAATGCACATTTTCCAATAACCATTAAACATTTCCCAATCCACCAATGCCAACATGATTTGATTATAAATAATTATTAGGGCTGAAGGTGGATGGTTTTTGATTACCCACCATGTAAAAACCATGAGGTCCCATTATAGTTTTTTACAAAACTCTACTGTGAGATTGTCCTCAATGATATTCTCAACAATTTTGACTGGTGAGTTTCAGGGCTAAGGGAAAGGCTCTATGTAGGATCAACCAGGTGTTATGTTGTGTGTCTAATTGGTGCAAGGATCCTTACTCAAAATACACTTCAGCCCAAGATCCCATTTGTGGTGAAGGAGGTCATATATATTGACACTTTATATACAGTTAGAGAACTTACAAATACACTCATTCAACATATGAGTAGAAACTATGAGACTGATGATAGAGATAATCCACCTAGTGTTTGTACCTAACCTCACCATTGTATATGTTATGTTTTATATGCACTAGACCTTTGGATAATAATGGTAGTGATTCTAAGGGATTATATGATATAGTCATGAGTGTTGAGGTTTTAACACATACATTTGGTCTATACACATTAGTCACTACATACATGCAGTTATATTTTTATAAATGTTATGCTAAATTTAAGTTATATTTGTATTTAAAAGCTAAAAATTAATTTACATAGAAAGTGAATAATATATATTAACTTTTTATGTTGCAAGAAGAGATAGTGCCTATATCTTCATTTACAGAGCCAACTTGTGGCCCATCCACTACTTTAATTGTCTATGTTACTAGGCCGTCATTTACATATATAGATTTAAAATTTTGAGTTAATATTATATTATATGTACATGTTTTTATTTATATATTTAGATGATCTTGAGGTAAAATTTTGAGTTAATATAAGCTTAAATCCTCTAAAAAACTAAGTGAGTTTATTTTTTCAACTGATGATGACAGTAGACACTCCTCCATCTCTATGATCAGAGATAAATACAAGCATTACTATTACGATTTCATCTACATAGGTACTCATAAAGGTACATGTTAAATTATAATTTTAAATTATAAAAATAGATTTATTTTAATAATTTTACTACATACTTGGGAAAATGTAACTTATGTGAATGTATTATGTATGTAGGGTTTTCATATGATATCTGATAGTCATAGAATTTAGATGATTAGTAGGGCACCTTTTTATGTTTCTTACCCATTTCACACACCTTTTTGTGCACTTTGACCTATCACTAAAACTATTGAGCGTTAGGCATAGATTTAGTATGACCATAAGATTGTAGTATGTGCATGTTTAAATTATTTTTTATTCTAGTTTAAAATTAATTTTTTATTTTGGTTGCATATATAGTATGTAATATTTTAATAATATTTATATTGGATAAATTTCATATATAGGCAATCTATGAGCATGGAAGGAACTATACTCAATAAACTATAAATGTAACCACACTTCCTAATGTACTAATATAATCTATATATGTATATGCACTTGTACATATTAATATACTCATAGTATATACCACACACAAGTTCTTAAATTACCAAAAATCACTTATGATTTTAATCAAGGACCTTATAAGATTTCAACCTCTTGCTATGATATCTTTGCTCGATTTGATCCGTGTATAAATATATCATATAAACATATAGATCATCAAATATCTTCATTTGGTAAATAATGTTACAGTATATCCACAAATCAATTTCAAATGATCAATATCCACAAATATAATATACCTAATAAAGAATATATTGATAGACATATTTGCATGAATGTAGATATATCATTATATTTATAAAAGATATATATAAACAACTAACCTTACCCTAGTTTTGTGTGTCTACACTATTCTTCCTCGACTCTATACTTAGCGAGTATTCGTTATCTCAAAACATACCATACAAGCATAACAAATTATGTAATTACATAGATAAGATAATTTAACTATGCATATCTTAAACTCAAGGTACCAAGATTAATTATAGAATACAAGCTAGATAGACAATGTGTATCTAATATTTTAATCATTATCATCATACAAAAATATACAAGAGTATTGTGAACATATTATGATATACAATGTCATCTATCCAATGTAATCAAATCATTATGTCTATTCCATTAAGTCTATCTCATTTCCATATTGATTATGAACATAGAAACATTATGATTATGATGATAGATAAATATGGTATTTTTATAATTTTGAATGTAATGCTTATGCGAGTAGGTGTATCCAGTATTTTAATCTCCATACCTATGTTCATAGTTTTAGGTACTACGTTAGAACCCATACCTAAAAACAATAGTATATATATACTTAGATTATATCAAAATATTCCTAAATCTAATAAGCTTGACCTGATACATTTTTTATTATCTACTTTGTATAAATATAGGATTCATTTCTAGAATCATGCATTATACCCAACAATAAATATTCCTTTAACTTCCACTAAGAACAATCAAATAGTATAACATTGCGTACGTTTATGAAACATGTGTCTATAAAGGTTTTTAATTACATCTTATTAATCAATCTATGTTGGTCTATGATTTTATTAATATTGTACAAGAACTATATACTTTCATACTTGTAGATACCCACAAATTTATTAATAAAAATCACATGGCTATAAACAGGTCGCTACGGCTATTATGCTATGAAAATAGTTATACATACATCACTCCACTATTTTAGGACTAGTTCTATATTTGATCCTCATCCATAACTAGATATCAATAATTATCTTTCCTTGCTATAACTATATTGGTGTCAATAAAGACATATGTGTATTAGTAAATTGTAATCATTGCCAATAAAAAATTATGTCTATATATTGACATATAAACTGATAGTGACACATATGACTTTATGTATTTATGTCAATAACTTAACTATATATCATTGTTAATAAATTATACATATTTGGGTAAACTCTTTACCAATATTTTTGGGCAAAAGTGCCAAAAGTTTGCTATTTTTTTGACATATTCCAAACTCACATCTTGAGTTAGATCCTAAAATGATGCATAGAAAGGTAAAACATATAATACATCCCTTATATTAGTTCTCCAGTAATATTAACATATACAAGATTATATGTGTATTGTACATTTGTGTAATAACAGATATATATATATATATATATATATATATATATATATATATATATATATATATATATATATATATCATGCATATTATACATTTGCATATTATATACATAATATACATATGTGTTATAACATACCTTACTACATGCATATTATATGCATATAGTACATTACCCATTTCTTCCCCACTTATTTATTCTAGTATAAATATGTCTAACATCTATGTAGGAATGGGACGATGTTCAAGAGTTAAAGAGATTTATACAAAGCTAGAGAATTTGTATTTTTAGATTCAAGATATGACCTAAATGATTAGGCAGAGGTAGAAATAGAATTATTCCTATACCATCATAGTGATAAATTGGCAATTTCATTTATCTTGTTAAATACATCTCCTAGGAAGAGAGCTTGTTAAGATTGACTGGGCCTTTACCAAAATTTAAATGTATAATAAACATCATCTCTGGTTTAGGAAATGAACAGCAAAAAAATGCATCTAGGCACTTCATTTAGGTATAATGTCTGTTGGTATGTTATTATTTTTTTATATTTATATATACATATCACTATACATACCCAAATATATAAAACAAACTAATTACATTAAATCAACTTCACCTAAACATATATATAGATCACTAATGTAATAGTACATACTCATATATATATATATATATATATATATATATATATATATATATATATATATACATATATATATATATATACATATATATATATATACATATATATATATATATACATATATATATATATACATATATACATACATACATACATACATACATACATATATATATCACATAAAATAATGTTGTAATAACAAATTAAAATGATCATAATATAAGAATATACCATACATCTAAACTCATAGCAATGAAATCATGTAATCAAAATAATATTCAATTGTCCCATAACAACATATGACTTACAAATTCATTAATAAAAATCAAATTACCAACTATAGAAAATCTATGGATAATTACGTAAATTTTCTTAGCAAGGAATTTGGATGTAATATAGAGTGTTAGGCATAGATTGAGTATGACCATGAGATTGCATTAAGAAAATTTTAAATTATTTTTGTATTCTATTTTAAAATTCATTTATAAACTAGGAGATTTACTCGACTAGGATTTGGCTAGGTAAAGGAAAGGAGCGCGGGACCTGTAGAGGGTTTGGGAGTGGCAATTTTTGCAATCAATACATGCATAGTCAGTTGAAATAGGTGACTCTACAGTCTACATGGGTCAGTGCATTCCATTCCAAGGGGTTGGGAAAGCTAGGGCGAGCGTGCCCTAGCCTGACCCTGGTGTTTGCTTGTGGCCGCGTCAAGGGGGGAGTGAATGCGTGTGGGAGAGGACTAGAGCTGCAGTGGCAGCAAAAACAAAAAACAAAAATTTTATGATTATTGGTGCATCCTTACCCATGCACGTGGGGGGGTTTATTTGTCTTGATTAGAGGTCATAAGTGGGGGTTGTCCCTGGCTGTACTGGTCTACAGTTCAAAACTAGTGTTGGGTGCTAGGTCAGCAAATCCCTAGTGGTGGTTCCTTCTCTTGGAGCCCTATTTGCTCACCTTGGTGTGGTTGAATGGCAACGCCAATTAGGGAGTCTTCAGGGGCTTGTCCCAAGATGGATTATCGCTCAACAATGGTTGGTGAAAAGTCTACTTCACATGCTTTAAAGGTTTCTGATAATAACTTATTCTCACCAGCGTCAGCAATGGTTGGATCAAGATTATCTGGTGGTACTCAAATTACGAAGATCAATGGATGTCTTGAACGATGTGAGGTAAGGCCAAAACTAGTTGTCTTGCTTGATATGATTACAGAAGATATTGAATATTATTTGAAACATGCTTTGTTGTGCAATTTTATGGGGATGTGAGTTTCATTACAATTTCTAGAATCGTGGGCCCAACAGACTTGGATGCCCAAGGGAGAAATGGAGGTAATGATTTTAGCAAATAGCTTTTTCATGGTCTCATTTAATTACTTGATGGACCGCAATAAGGTCTTTGAAGGAGGACCCTATTTCCATAACCAGATTGGGCTATTTATTAAACCTTGGCATGTGGGCTTCAATCCTACTGAAGAGCTTCTGAATCAGATTCTGGTGTGGGTTCGTCTTCCAAGATTTTGTATGGAATGTTGGCGAGAGGATGTTTTACATCTGTTGGCTTCGATGCTAGGAAAACCAGTGGGTACCTCACAACAAACTCAAGGTAAAAATTGATGACTTTTGCTCATATATGTGTTGAGATTGATTTAAGTAAGCCTTTGCCAGATTTGATGGATATGTGTGTGGGTTCTTACTCTTGGGTGCAACAGTTGGATTGTGAAAATCTTCCTTTTCGATGTCGACTCTGTCATGAATATGGTCATTCATAGAAAATATGCCCAAAAGCTAGACCTATGGATCCCTAGCCTTCTTAATTACCTCACAACCCCCCCTAGGGTTGAAAAAGGGAAGGAACCCATTCCTGGTGATGTGGATGGGGCTAATAGATTCGTTCCTATTAAGACTTGAAATAGGAATCAAGGTTAAAAGAGGACTTTGAAGGAAAGGTAGGAGGAAGACTCTTTCAATAGATTTGAAGTCTTAGATGATCTCAACCAGCAAGAAGTAAATCTAGGTTTGATGAATTTGAATCAGGATGCTTTGGGTACAAGATAGGAGGGCCTTCTCTCAGAAGTGACTCAGGGTCTATAGGATATTAGGGGTCTGCAAATGGACACTGATGTTCAAATGGAATTTCAAGGGAAATCAGCTCCTATTGCAGTAAGGAAGAAGGGTGGGGAGGATGGATCTCCTCTTGTCTCAAATATAGGTAGTGAGGGGGTGAAGATTGATAAGTCTTCTTCTTCGCATTTGGGTCTTCTTCAAAAGGAGCTAAAAAAAGGAGCAGGGGAGAAGTCTTCCAAGCTTGGTAGGAAAAAAGATTCATAAAAGATTAAATTAATAGGGGAAACTTTGGTTGAGTCAGGGTCTGTTAAGACTCTTGATTCTCATTTTTTGACCCCCTTGAAATGATCATTCTATCTTGGAATGTAAAGGGCTTGAATAATGGCCCTAGACAAAAAGCTATTCGAGATCTGGTTAGAAGTCAATCTCTTGATGTTCTTTTCCTGTAGGAGACTAAGGTATCAGTGGAGAGTATGTTTGGTTTAGTGCCTAAGCTTTGGGGGGTGGAGAGTTCTAGTGTATTGGTGCTCAAGGGTTTACAGGGGGAATGGCTTGTTTATGGAGTCCTCAGAAATCTTCCCTCTTTGGTGGTTATCCTTGTAGTCTTCAATCTCTATGATTGCATCTTATGTTGAGATGGGGGAGACGGTTCTCTTGTCTAATATCTATGCACCTACTGATCTTCAAGGCAAACAACTTTTGTGGTCCCATATCTGGTTTGTGCAAAACATGGCTCCTTTCCATCCTTGGATAATGGCTAGATACTTCAATGCTATTTCTGAGTTGGCTGAGAAGAGGGGTGGGATTGCGAGGCTGGAGCCTTCTGCAATATTACTTCAGGATAATATCTTAGTGTTAAATCTTGTAGATATCAAGCCCATTAATGGCTAGTTTACTTGGAACAACCTGAGGATTGGGAATAACTGCATTGCAGAATGACTTGACCGCTTTCTGGTTTCTTGCTACTGGGTTGGTGGGTTGTGGTGTTCTAGATCAAAAATTTTGGATTGGAGGGGTTCAGATCACTGGCCTATCAAGCTAGCTATTTCTTCAAATCGGGTACCTCGATCTCCTATTTTCAAGTTCCAGCTAATTTGATTACGTGACTCCTCTCTCAATGACTATATTATTGAGTGGTGGAGGTATGGTAGACCTGCTTATTTTATAGCAATGCATACTTTTGCTAAGTTACTTCAATTTGTCATGTATCAGCTTAAACGTTGGAATCAACAGTGCTTTGGAAACATCTTCTATGAGAAGACTGCTACCCAAGCTAAGTTGGATGGTATTACGAGGTTGATCAGAGAGGATGGAATGAATGAGGACTTGCTACAGGAAGAAACTAGGGCTTTGAAAGCACTGGAAGAGTGTGAGCTATGAGAGGAGGTCTTTTGGAAACAAAAGGCTCGAATTGAGTGGCTTCAAGAAGGGGATAAAAATACTACTTTTTTCTTCAACTCGGTAAAAGGTAGGAGACATGGTAATTCTATTTCTGCTCTGGTGACTAATAGGGGTGAAACTCTTTCTTCTTTCCATGAAATTACGTGGGAAACTAAGCAATATTTTGCTTCATTATTCAGAGAGGACTCGCAAGGGGTTTGTGATGAGGAAGCTCAGGGTCTTTCTTGTATCCCTTATTTGGTTTCTAGGGAGATGAATGAGCAGCTTATGAGTAATATCACAATTGAGGAGCTAGATGAGATTGTGTTTGAAATGAAGATGGGGAAAGCTCCTAGCCCTGATGGTTTCCCAATTGAGTTCTTTCAAAAATTTTGGGAGTTTATCAAGTTGGACTTGTTGGTGATTGTTTAAGAGTCTCATAAGAATAAATAGATGTTGTGGGCCTTGAACTCTACCTTCCTTGCTCTCATCCCAAAGTGTGAGGGGGCAGATAGGTTAAGTCAATTTTGGGCTATCTCTCTTTGCAATGTGATTTATAAAATTATCTCTAAGTTGATTGTTGATAGGTTGAAAAAGTGGCTTAAAGTGTTGATTTTTAAAGAATAGATTGGTTTTGTGGTGGGATGTCAGATTTTGGATGGGATTTTTATTTCAACTGAAACCATTCACTATATGGCCAGATCTAAAGATAAGGAAATGTTCATCAAGCTTGATATGGCAAAGGCTTATGATCACATTCGATGTTCCTTTCTTCGGAAGGTCCTAGGTGCTTTTGGTTTTGGGGATGATTGGATTTATTGGGTTATGAGTTTTGTTACTTTGGTATCCTTCACTGTGTTAATAAATGGTGAGCACTCTGAGCTTTTTGGTGCCTCTCGAGGTTTGCGGCAGGGTGACCCCCTCTCTCCTTACTTATTTCTTCTTCTTGTTGAGGGTCTAGGATGCTTGATAAAAAGGAATGTGGAGTTAGGTTTCATTCAAGGGTGGGGGTGGGGAGGTGGTCTACCTTCACAATCCCACCTATAGTTTGTGGATGACACCACTTTGATGGGTATGGCTATAATTAGGGAAGCTTCAAATATACGCAAGGTGTTGGATGTTTACCTTATAGCTTTGGGCCAATTGACTAATGAAGATAAGTCTTCCATTTTTTTCTTTAATACTTCAAGTTCTATTCAGAGGAGAATGGCTCATATCTTGAGATTCCAGATTGGGGTGCTCCCTTTGACCTATCTTGGTATTCCCATCTCTATTGGAAGACTTTTTAGGGAGTCTTGGCAGAATATGTTGGATAAATTTTGTGTGAAATTTAATCATTGGACCCATCATTGGTTGTCCTTCGCGGGTCGTGTTCAACTGCTCAAATCTATGGTGTAAGCTCTCCCCATTTATAGATGTATGATTCAGGTGGCTCCTATGGGATTTATTAAGGATTTGGATTCCTTAGAAAGATAGTTTTTATGGGCTGGTAGCTTAGTGGCCTCTAAATGGATCCTTGTCAAATGGGACATTGTTTGTAGACCAAAATAGCTTGGCAGCCATGGGTTAAGGCAGTTGTCACTATCAGGGATGGCATTGGCTGCTAAATTGTATTGGCAGTGGTTTGTGGAGCAAGATGGGATATGGGCCAGGGTATTAACATAGAAATACTTCTCAGGGGTCCCTCAAATTGATATTCCTTGTTATCCCCTGGTGGGGAAAGGCTCAGTGATTTGAAGTACACTCAAGAAAGGTGTTACTCTAGTTAAGGGGGGTTTATTTTGGATTTGTAAAAGAGGGACTAAAGCTCATTTTTGTTATGCTTCTTGGGATGGCTTTCCTCCTATTGTGTCTCAATTCCCTAATTTGGTAAGTCTGTTCCAGAGGTTCTATGAAGTAGGATGGTCAAGGATGAGTGACTTCAAGTCCTTTTCTTCTCATGGACAAATGGTGGTGGTGAGATGGAAGAGACCTGAGGAGTGGCCTATTATGGGTATGGAGGAGGAGTGTGTTGAGCTTCATAGCATCCTTTCTCATAGGTGTTGTAGCTCCCTCTAGGAAAGGGATGTCCTTTATTGGTTTCTTAATCCTAAGGTTGTCTATACTATTGCTTCTGGATATTAGGTTTTGTTAGTTCAACAATTGGATGGGGTAGAGGTTCACTGGTGGAGGAAAGCATGGAATAAGCTTTCTTGGCTGAAGTGTAACTGCTTTATATGGACTTTGGCTTGGAATAGATGGTTGACATAGGATAAGCTTTAGAAGAGGGGTTTTCAAGGTCCTTCTATGTGTGTTTGGTGCAGATGTGGAGAGGAGGATTCCTCCCACCTGTTTTTCCAGTGTCTCGTGACCCGGCAGCTTTGGAATTTTTGGTGGGAGGTTTGGAAAAGACCTTGTGTTCATGCATCCTCCCTGGAGGATTTTTGGAATAGTCTTGGGAGACCTCCTTCGATGGCCTCTTTCTTACAAGATTTGTGGTATGTTGGGCCTTCTTTCATACTCTGGCAGATTTGGTTGGAATGAAATCGAAGAATATTTTGAGGAGAGAAGTTGTTGATTCAACAAGTTTGGCACAAAATTGTGGGTATGATTCGGAAGACAGTGGAAGCTAAGTGTGATGTGGTGTTCCCTTTGGCAAAAGAGGATGCTGAGTTAGTGGATAGATTGGGTATTCAATGGTTGTCTCCAGCTTCTGCTTGTGTTAGGAGAGGAAGGCAACTAAATAAGAAAGTTTAAAGGGGGGAGTTGGCTACCCCCTCTGGCTAGCATTCTAAAGCTCAATACTGATGGATCTTCAAGAGGAAATCTTGGCCCTACTGGCATTGGTGGCACTGGTAGGGACTTTTTTGGATCGGTGGTTTTTTATTTTTTGTTCATGAAGGAGTTTAGACTAACAACCTTATGGAAGGTTTGGTGATTCTCTACACTTTGGAGAGGGCTTATGCTTTGGGATGGTGCAAGGTTATTTGTGAGTCTGACTCACAGGTTTTGATTAATGTGTTGAATAAAATAGAAGGTATCTGATGTTAATTGGTAGGTGGTAATGATAGTACAACAAATTTTGCAGATGAGTTCTTTGATGGAAATGGTGTCCTTTGTCCATATCCCAAGGGAGTGGAATAAGGCAACAGATTATTTGGCTAAGTGGGCCTCTAAGCAGTTACATGGTTGGAAGATTGATGAGTGGGAGCAGGCTCCCCATGAGCTCCGACATGACTTAGAGAGGATTCTAGCTGAGGATGAGAATGACATTGGTGAAGGATAATGGTGCTTCAAGATTGGTTTAACTAGGTCTTTTGAGTTCCTAGGGCTCTGGCCCTTTGTTGTTTTGTAATACTTTTTTCTGATTTTCAATAAAGTTTTTACCCTTTTATTAAAAAAAATCATTTATAAACATGGTTTCATGTATAGTATGTAATTTTTTAATAATATTTATAGTGGAACAAGTTCAAATACAAGAAATATATGAGCGTATAAGGACCCATAGTAAGACCTTGGAGAAATATAAGGAATTTGAGGAATTTTCATCTACAATCAGGGCATCCCAAGGAGAGTATTCTTTAAGGAAGGAAAAGAGAGGGAGACTATTTGATGAGTAATATGTCTTATACTATGTACTTATTTGTATGTCTATATGGTAATGTATGTGTTTTTGACATTGTATGTGTATAATACATTCATCTAACATTATATTATGTTGTTTGATGATGTAATTTTTTATATGCCTATATGGAAATGTATGCATTATTTACATTATATACTTATATGACATTCATCTGACATTCTATTATGTTCTTATTTTTATATGCCTTTATGGTGTGTGTGTGTGTGTGTGTGTGTGTGTGTGTGTGTGTGTGTGTGTGTGTGTGTGTGTGTGTGTGTGTGTGTGTGTGTGTGTGTGTGTGTCTGTGTTTTCAAATTTTGTGGTTATAATCTTTCTCATACAATTTAGATCACATTATTATTGAAAAACTAAAACTGATGGTTGTATAGCCATATTTAGATATGATCATCTTTAATATTTCTTGTGTGTAATTTATTAATACTAACTTATAATCTTTTAATATGTGTCGCAATTAAAACTATATGGAATTAAAGAGTATAATATTTATAGAGATAAAGTCATATATTATTCTAAAGTACCTTCATGATTAGGTTATGCCATTTATCACTATTATAATTTGGATACCCTTGCTATGCTAGTTTAATATCATTTAGCACTTGATATTTATGCTTTGTAAATTCATTAAATTTATAGACATACTATATTTCTATTATAAGTATTGGATTGAAACAAACTATCAAATACTCATCTCTTGCATACCTTCTTCAAATTCATATGCATGTCTGATGAAGTGGTTATGTTCTACCTCCTCTTTTAAGAATTTATATCTTTGGATATGTTTAGAGACTCTTATTTGTCCCTTTAAAGTAGTGCAATATTGTAATTTTCATGTCTTCTGAGGCCTTGGAATATTTTGGTGGTTATGGCTCTTTTGTAGATCTCCCTCTCTACTACACTCAACTTGGCCATTTCATGTTTATATATTACTTGAGACAACTATTTGCTCATTCACCTTTTTTAATGTTTGGATGATGTTTGATTTAGCTATAAATATCAAATTTTTGTATTTTGTGACATAATTAGAATAAAAAGTAATTATTTTACATGTTTATTACTTGTTTAAGTCTGAAACATACTTGATATAGTCATATAAACTTGTATATACCCTAATCCAAGTGAAAGAATATTTTTAAAGTTAGTAATGTCTGAGTTTCCCTAAAATCATTTTTATTGAGTCTACAAATACAGTCTGCCTATAATAGTCAAGAGGAATAAGTGATTGTTCGGAGCAATTTATGTCTATTAAAGCATCAAAAGTGATTAAAATGGTAAGTTAAATATGAGATGAGTCGAATAAAGTCTTAAATAGTCTAAAAATAGTGATGAAATGTGAAAATTTACTTTTATATATGTTCTCAGGTCTGCCAGAGACTATGTAAATTCTTAACTGGTGTTTTTGAAGACAAATTATTGTAGTTTGAAAACTAACCATCTAAATCCCTTGAAAATTCATAGGTAGATGAAATAGTAATTTATATTCCATTTTTTCAAGTAGTTTTGTCTTAAAATTCTTGAAAAAGGTAGATATTTGGGATTATGCCTAGTTCTGAGACCCACCACCCATTATGGCCTTAAGAACACCCTTCCCAAAATAAGAAAAATGTAGTTTTTATCCTGAATGGAGTAATACATAAATCAAAAGCCATAATTCATTGTAAAAAACCAAAAGAATCATATTATGCATGTTGAATCCCTATAATTAAACCCTAGAGCATGTTAAAAAAACATTCTAGACTAAATTGTGGCACAAGTTGCAATGACAAAACCTGAAAAGCAACTTTATTATAGAAAAGAAACAAGTGCTTGTCCTCCAACTATAATTTCCACCTTTAGTACCTCAAGGTGAAAATACATAAATTTGAGCATGTATATATAGGAAAATTACATGTTATCCCATGACCATGATGTTCATATCCACCTAGATGTGTGTGTTCACTACTATTCAAGAGCATGGAAACACTAACAACAAATGTTGTCAAAGTTGAAGCTAAATTTGGAGAACTATACCTTTAGTTTTTCATGGCTTGAAACTAAAACTTCCAACATGTACAAGGTGGTGGATAACATCTAATACTAGATTCTTGTCCCAATCGAGAGATGTACCACCCATTCTATCCTCAAGAACATCCTTCACAAAAAAAATGCAGGTTTTTAGCCTAACTTCAATCATGCGTAAAATGAAAACCATAAGTCATTGGCACAAACCAAAATAAAAAATTAATTGTAATGAAGAGACAAGTCCTAAAATATAACTTTATTGCAATGAAAAGACAAGTGCTTGTCCTCCAATTGCCATTTTGAGCTCTAGGACCTCCAAGTGAAAATATATCACTTTGACTACATATAGATATGAAAATGACACATTATCCTATGAAAAAGATGTCTAAATCCAATTAGATTCATCTTTCCACTATTATTCAGGAGCATAGAAACACTAATAATAAATGTTGTCAAAATTGAAGTTGTAGTTGGAGAACTCTGCCTCTAGTGCTTCATGACTCAAAATGGGTGATACCAATACATCTATGGTGGTATATAACATATATTACCTAGTCTTTATCCTCATATAACTCTTAGTAGAGAGACCCACCACCCATTCTAACCTCAATAACGCCCTTCCCAAAATAATAAAAATGCAATTTTTTATCTTGACTTCTGGCATCTATAAAATAAAAACATAAGTCATTGGCATGAACTAAAATAGCCCTCCCATGTATGTTGAATCCCTCTAATTTAAACCCAAATCACATCAATATAACCATCAATAAAAATATGTGGCACAAGATATAGTGATGGGTCCTAAGTACTTATATTAAGCTTTTTTTAGCTTCAAGAATATGTAATTCTTTACTAACAGTACAAAGTGCATGAAGGTGGAAGCTTATTTGGCACCACTAACCTAAAAAAAATTGTTAATAAGTAATTAAAAAGGAAATTTATATGTAATACCTATAAAATAAATAAGATTTGTTAAAATTAAATACATGTACATTTGAAAAGTCAACATACCTTAGAATTTCCATCTAATGAACCACTAAGATATTCTCTAATATTGATAGTCACAAGAAGAGCTTCATGGTTAGACTCACAAACTTTCCATATATTCTTATTTAATAACCTCCCATGATATTTGACCAATTAGATTTTTTTTTTTCTAATCACCAAATTTTAAAAGTGAAATATATTCCTATGTGTTTTGAAGTCTACAAATAACCATACATTTGAATTTTTTATAGGATATCATCAAAGCCAATTTCCAGTGATAACCACAAACCTAGTAGGATATTCAATGTTTTCTCCATATATGATTGGGGAAGTAATTTTTTATTTTCCTCTACACACTAACATAAGTAGTAATATGTGTCTTCTTCTTTATCCTCCTCAGTAATAACTATAACAACATGCCTTGTATTACCAAAAACATTTTTTTTAATGACATTGTCAAGATACATAATGGGAATAAATAGTACATAATGATTAGTATTATACATGGTTACACTAGATCAGATAAATGGTCAAATTCATGTGATAATGTCATATCGATAAGTTGTAATGTTGGTAGAACATGATATGTGTTGATTAGAATTAGTGGTTTACAATTCCATTCATCCACCCACTATTTTGACTCACACTCATTCCAAATAAAGTCCATGCATGTAGAATAAAAACATGCTAAGTGTCTCATATGAATAGTCTAATAAATTTCATTTGAGCTAAGAAATTAGTGGAGCCCATTTGATCCCATTATATTCATACAATCCTCATAATTTTCCAAGAGTTCTTCTCCACCAACAACAAATATTTACGTAGTATAATTTTGTTGAGAACCATGTCCCATTTTATCATTACACCATTCAATAATGGTTGTTGCATCAGTAAAAATAAAACCATATCTAAACTTTAACTCCTCCATTACAATAGCTATTTTTACACATGCTCTAACACCATCATGTTCCACTTTTCCATGGCTAGCCTCAGTGAAACTCTAAATATGTACTACACCAGTGGTAATGTGCATCCTACTCAACCAATAAAACATTTTTACAATATGGAATAGTGATGTACAATTGTCTAACCAAATTTAATGTTGATTGAAAGTAATGGTCATTTCAGTAAACTATCTATAGAACATCTCAAAACAACCTTTCATGTACCTTGTACAATATGATCAGTCATTAATGACATTGAAATGGTATTCCCTTAATATTTTTTGATCTTACTCTATACTATTAGGTGCATGCATTAATTCTATATGCATGAATATGGAAACCTATATTGAGTTCTAATACTATGACTAAAATTCTATTTATGGTTTGATTGTGTAATTATCAACAACATCAACTACTAAAACAATTGAACCAAGTGGGAATGTGTCCTTAATTAGATTTAAATTTTCATCCAACCATTTATCCTTATGTGTGTGCCTTGCATACTTATAAACAATTTCCTCCCTAAATTTGACCATAAATTCTAAAATGGATATCTATTTTTTAAGAAGCTCACACCTTTTAGATTATTTTCCGTCTTTTACTTAATAAGTCATAGATTTGTATTTTCTCAAACCAACTAATTCTTATCTAATTTTACTTGTATTCTCCTCATGGATATAATTTTTTTAATTTTGGAAATCCACCACAAACACTTCAATTTCCATCTAAACATGTTTTATTATAAAATAACTATCCATTTGGTCTTTCATAAAAAATGGTTGGAATAAATTCGCTAGATAATTTGGTATAACTTCTCTACCACACTCCTAAAAAATGTTTTTGGTATGCAAATAACAACTTATATGGTGAAAAACATCATAGTGCATTGAAATTTTGACATGTTTCCTAAAATAACAAGTGGTTTATGCGTGATTTACTTTTACATAAAATAGTTTAGCCATATCAAAATATCTTTGAATAATACAAATTTGTGGATATTTTTCCAAAAACTTAGAGTACAAATGTGTTTGGTTCATATCTAATAAATTTATTGGATGGAGTTCATGGTTATGAGAACTAACTTGCCTTTTCAATACATCTCTTGTATTAGGTGCAACTCTTATATTATCTTTCCAAAATTATGCAAGTAAATGTTTCAGAGCATCAGTAATAGCTTTTTACTTTCTTGGAAGTCTACAATAGAATGTCCATAGCTCAAAGATATTTTCATCATTAATTTTTTGGCATCTTCTAATTGATTTCATTAATCTTTTTATATTCATGTCTAGTGATCGTCTAGTTTTTGAAATGAATCATTTTTTCCCTATTTGACCACTTACTACACATGTTGTAATTATACGTCAAGTAGCATTACAATCTTTTTTGTTTGATTTAAGGCCTACAATATGATATGTTTCATGTAGATTTTCAATAATTTAGTTGTTTTCATCATCCACATTAGATATTTTTAGTCCTAAGGTGTACATCATATGTCTCATCTTAATCAATTTCATATATGAAACAAACACTTGACATTTTTTACTATCAAAATGTAAGTTATAAAAAAAATTAACTCAAAATTTTTCATCTAATATTCTTGAATGGTGGTTGAACATTTTTAATGCATTAGTTTCAAAATGTTTTCATAAACTTTAATTAAGTACTTGAATTTTATATGCATAATCTTTAGAGGTATTGTTGATAGTGTAATTTGTTGAGAGGGTGTTTCAAAGTCATTATGCTCACTACTAATTTCTTCATTGTTATTTTCATTGTTTAGTTGTGGGATGACATTTTCTCCATTGTTAATTTCATCATTATTTGTTTTCATGAAATTATCTTCACTGTTAGGAGGTAAATCATCATGCATAGATTCATAATTAACAAAATAAAAAACTTGATACTTTGAATGTGGACTTGCAACATAATTTGGACTTCTAGGTAAATATTCATCATTGTTATTCAATTTCATTATTATCTATGGCATTTGGCTCATTACGGATAGTTTTTGTACCTTGTTTTGAATGAAATGATTACATTCACACCTTTTTCTTTCTCTCAATTCTTCTAATTACTCTAGTGTTTGGTCCTTTAACCTCTTCCTCTTCTTTGAACAAGCTATGTCACCCATGACTAGAAAAAGAATAATTTGAAATTACTTTTTGTTTGTGGGGACCCAAAGAATAATTTGATTCTTTTTTATAGTGGGGAACATAAAGAATAATTTCACTCCTCTTATCTTCACTGTGGAAAACATATAATGATGCAAAGAATATTTATGGGATCATAATTCTTGAAATAATAGACAAAAAAAACATTGGACAAAGATTTATTGTCTAGAACTAATAAATCCTACATGTTATAATATAATGCCTATAATTATTTTATACTATGTGCATACTATCAATAACTTGTATGTGTTATAGTATAACTTGCATATGTTATTTGTACTATGTGCATACTATCAATAACATGTATACATTATTGATAGTATGTCTATGTGATCATATATCATGTTGTTATGATATATCATTATAATACCTAATGAAAACCTATATTATATTATTATAGGGTTTATTTAAACATATATTACATTCAATACAATTAATTAAACCATAATTTAGGTTCGTGAGGCTCATATTAACCTAAATCACATGTTTAATTACACTAATTAGCTAATTAGATTAATTCATGACTAATTTAGATCCAAATCACATCTCTAATTGAATTAAAATACTTTTTGTATTAATTCATGACTAATTTAGCCCAGAATCAACTCTTACTCTTGCTTAGTTAGGTTGAAGGGGCTCCAATTGGCCCAATTTCTTTCTTGATTTTATTAATGGACTTTTTATTTTATTTTGTTATGATATTGGGGTTAATTAATCCCCAAATTACTTCCATATAGTTAAAAGTAGGTTCAATTTCATTGAAATTACATCAATCATTATAAAAATGGACTAATTGGGTAAATATGTCAGTAAATAAGAGGCAATTTATCTCCTAGAATCACATTTTAGACTTGTAGTTAGGCTTAAAGGGTTTATATCGACCCCAATTAAATTCATTTTTTAATTTATAATAAAATCATGGTCAATTAAACCATATATTACATCCTAAAAGGGTTAACTGACACATAAATTATGATCACATGGCTCAATTTTGCCCAAATCATATCCCTAATTTTACTAATTAACTAATTAGATCAATTCATGATAGAGTCAGACCTAATTTATTCCAAGTCATGTCCTCTTGTAGTTAGGTTGAATGGGCTCAAATTGGCCCCAGATTCCTTCATAATTTAATTGGTTGACTATCTGACTTATTTTGTTATGATATTGGGATAGATTAACCCCCTAAATTACATCTTATATAGGCTAAATTTGATTCATGGGGTTAACTTCATCCAAATTGCATCACTAATTCCAATAATTGACTAATTAGCTCAATATGTCAAGAAATATGGGATAATTTAACCCCATATAAAATCCTAAACTCATAATTAGGTTAAATGGGTTCACATTCACACTAATTACCTTCATTTTTACATTTGTGATGAAATTAGGGTTTAGGATTTAGGGTTATAACAATCGACTAATAGGGTCGAATGAAAACCAAGATGTTATCTCTAAATCAATATCTTATATCATAACAAATATAATAGTTTATTTTAAAAAATAATTAATAGAGAACTTGTTGCTTGAATATCCTCCTCATGACCACATTTGAAGTAAGACAATCAAACCAATTCATCCCTTGTAAATACTACTGTAGGTTTTCATTCATTACCATTTATTATCCCTTGCTTATATACAAAGCATTTACAGTGATAATGTTTCATTCCAAAACATGTATAAGCATGAATTGGATAAAATCCTATGGTTTTACCTATATTATGATTAATTGGCCATTACATATTTTATAAATTATGTAAGAGTACCACCTACCATGGTTACCTCTTCCTTATATTGTCATAGACCCTTATAATTACACTTGGGTTATAAGATATTACATGATATGCATGGGCCTATTCTTCACCATACCCATGAACTATTAGTTGTTAATCATTTATGTGCCCTATACCTTCCAAAACATGGTTATGATTAAATAGTCTCCCACCTCACATATAAGTCTTATTTATTATTCTTGTTCAATTATCACATGCGATCTAATCCCTCACCATATCTTAAGCACTATTAGCCATTAGTCATTTATGTAGCCTTCACCTTCCCTAGTAGGTTTTTGAATTTCATCTCATCCCTTCCAATTTAAAACCTGTTTATTCCTCTTGGTCATTAATCACATGGATCTATTCATCACCATACCCCAAGTACTATTATCCATTTATCATCCACTTGTCTTTCACCTTCCCAAATGAGTCTTTGAATTTGGTCTCCTCCCTCCCATCTACATCCTCTTTATTCCTTTAATAATGTGTACTTGTTCACACCTATCATTCTCACATTCACAAAACCTTAGTCCAATTGAGAAGTAAAACCTTAAAACTAACTTTATTATTAATGTAGATAGTTAATTTTTTTACAGATGTATTTATTTATTTTTTTAAATTGCATTATTCTAGGGTAGTAGTATGTTTTTCAATCAACGGTCTAGATTAGGATCTTATTAGATCATTTTTTATTTGTGATCTAATTGTCTCATGTCATTTTACCCCTCATTACCTCTCTCTCTCTCTCTTTACTTTATTCTTCCCTCATGTTTCATTGGATTTTTATGATTTTCTACAAAAATGTGCATTATGTGGTTTTTTTTCACAAAAGTGTATCGTGTATGATTCCAGGGATGGGTTGTTTTGACCCGTGTTTTGTTCCTCTCATGTGATCTTAGTTTATTGTTTTTCTTATTTTTTTGTGTTAATAGAGTCCTAATTTTAATTTAATAAATCTATAAATACAATAAATGTATTATCATATAGGACATTGAAGAAATATACAATGCATTTGGGAAATAAATTAATTCAAGAATTTAGAGTAGTGATTCAAGAGTTTAATGAAATGTGAAGATTTTATTAGTGAAATAAGTATTCATTCTAATATGAAAATTCATATAAATCACACTCTATCATCATTGGATTACCTCGCTAACATTATTTATACTTGGTTTGTTACCTACTACATAAGAGGATTTCATCCCACATTGTGTTAGCTATATAAGAGGATTTGAATGCTTGAGCTAGGCAACTAAAAAATCAATCAAATATTTGGTCATTCATCTAAACATATGTATCATAGTAATCACTTGAACATTCAAAACAATAATGAGTAGGTAAGTACCAAATTCGTCAAGATTGTCATCATTAGGAACTGATCTTTTAACTTAGATATGTTTGTATAACATGGAGGTAATCACTCTTTCAATTCCACTTTGATCAATTTTCTTATAGTGAAGCATCCATATTTCATAATCATATTGAATATTAGGGGTAACAAATGAGTGAAAGAGTCAAATATTTGTTTGGGTATATTTTTATAGTATAAAAGATAATCAATTTTGATCCTAAAATTTATATGGTCTACCCAATTAATACGAGTGTGTCAATAGACAAACAAATGATATTCTTGTCATGTCTTGTTTTCTATAAGTGGCACTCACTCTTTGGAGAAATATTGTATCAAAATTCTTCAATAGTATTTGCTTATGAATTATTTCAGTATATATTAAATAGCCTTTTTACAATAAGTAAAGTTATAATATACATTTATTATAGTACCTCAATTAGTTACAACATGTTGGAAAGTATTCTTATGTAACTACCAGATATTGAGAAAATTAATAAATTTAACAAAATTCACAATGAACAAATTGATGTGAATAAATTAAACTTAATATACAATCGATCCATAATTATATGATAATGTAACACATATACTTTTATATAATGCATATGTATTATGTAATTTGTATACATTATTTCCATTTTGAATTCAATCCCAAGACTTTTGGGTCAGAAACAACATGGATTCCCAATCCAAAGGCCTTGAATTATCAACACACAACTGAATCTAAGAATTCTGATAAAAACAAAAAAAATAACTTGCATCACCAAAGAGACTATGAATTTCAATGATAAAATTCATAAGGTTATCACCACAATTACAATCACACTCTCCTCTTTCTAAATATATGATTTTTATATTTTTTGGACTATTTTAAGGTTTCAATCTATGTTGATTTCTAACTATAGATTTTTTAGGTCACTACATGTCATAAATATGCATGCCTCTATATGTTTGTGTATCTTCTTTCATTGATCCTAATGAAAAAAATGTATATGGTTATAAATTAGGCCTAATTCTACATGCATTTAAAAAATTACTTTTCATTTTTTGATGTAGTTAGGGGGCACATGATTAGCTATCTATTTTTTTGTTAGTTTTTTAGGATCTATTTACTTGTAAAATTAATAACAAAAATATATTTATTGTAAAATTATAAAAAATATATATGTTACAAACTATATTATCTTATATAAATCTTCACCAAATGCTTTTAAACAATATTAAATATGCTCAAAAAATAAAGGGTTACACAACTAGTTATATACTCTATTTTCCTTTTAAAATAGGAGTTCTTATTCAAATTTTAGATGTTTGACATTCTTATACTTAACTATTTTTGGAAAAAAATAGTGTTTTATAAACTAGACTCAAAATGATACAATCAATGTTCCTATATAATCCTAAAATTTTGAGTGTAACCATCTCAAATTATCTATAGAAGTTTAGATTTATCAAATTTTAGGAAAAACATGTCTACATGTAAGCCCCTTTTTGTCCTCCAACTTTGTGCACTTACCTAAATGCTAAATGAAATTATTTTAGGTGTTTTTGTGTGTCACCTTTACCCTCATATAATGTAATTTCAAGTGCTATGAAACCTATATATAATGGATAAGATGAAATATATTTAGAAAATAGATTATGAAGCAATATATGAGAATAGTTCAAATGGAGCACTCTAAAATAACCCTAATCTAAATGTAACACCTTATCTTATAGATTTATAATAATTTGAATGAGGGGTTATGTAGTATCCATGGGTATTGATTTCATTTGAGAAGAATTTAAAGGAGGTATGCAAGTATATTGTCTAGGAATAGGCACTAAAATATGATGAAAAACTTATATTTCCTCCATATTATAGGTGGGGATGACATGTGTAAAAAATGTGTAGACATAGTAATAATAGTGGAAATTTTAGTTTGGACACATATGGTATAATTCATACATATAAAAGGCATATGTGTATCAATCAAGGGCTCATGTTGTGGTTCCTCAGATGTGAGAAAAGTATTATTATTTTTCTATTTGTCTCTTGTTATATATAGTAGTGTATCATGCATATATGAGCTTGATTTAAGATATTCAATTAATTGCCTTTCCTATATGTCATCAAATTTATCATGGAATTCAATAGGTTATTTTACTTTATCATCATCCAAACTATTGACACCTTACATTATTATTAAAAGAGAAAATTTATAAATTACGTATGTGTATGCACCTAATTTTTTATGGTATAACATTTCTTGATAAATCCTATGATGATGCAATGATCTCTACCAAAATATACTCAAACCTGGCTCTCTCTATTTTTCTAGTGTTTTCCCCCTTCTCTGACCTTTGCAAACCTCAACATTTTTTTTTTGAGTCCTTTTCCTTTAAAATTTTAAGTATTTTATCTTGTGGTAGAACAACTACAGTGAAAATTCCAATGGTGGTATCTAAAACTATTATAGAGGTTACATTTTTCCACCCACATAAGGTAGTGATTTCATCACCTTAATACTATTTTAAAATTTTATTGCCAAAACATCAGTTTTCACATGTTTTTTTTTTAAATTTTAGTTACATTTTTTATTGATTATTCTTGAGTTCACCTCATTTAATTCCTATTTCAATCTTAGTATTGTTTTTTTCAATCTCCTTGACCTCCAAGTTAACTTTACCATACTCCTAGTCAATCTTCAGTTAACTCCATGTCACCACTCTTTCTTCCTCATTACATGTGTTTAAATTTTATGAGAAACTAAGATCCAAAATTTCAATTGTGATTGAATATTAGAATATTTCATATCCATAACCAAACTTCTTGTGTTTTTAAAAATCTTTACCACAATTTACATTCGTATTCTAGTCATTTTGCATGAATTTTGGAGAAGAAAATTCAAAGATCTTCTAATCTATTCTTTGTTGTTCATGAATCAATCCAAACATGGTCAATTGATTTATTATTTAGATTTTTTTTTCATTTACTTTCATTATTTTTTCATACTCATTAGATATTTTCAAAGGTATTCATTGAGAAAAGGAGATAGCTACTTGAAGATTAAAGACTCATCAACAACTACTTTTTCAGCTTCAATTGATCTCAACATTGATCAAGTTAAAGGATTTAATTGTGTTTTGATTTTATTTATTAGATTATTTTTATATTTATTATAGTGGATTAATATTTTTAAAGGATTTACAAAACTCCAAAAAAAAAAAAAAAAAATGTCTTCTTTCTTATTCTCTTGCATTGAAAAGAATAATTTCATTTTCCTTAATTACATTTGCATATCAAAATATAAAATAATTATAGTACTTGAATTAGTTATAGGATAGATTATTTGTGTCAAAAAATCAATTAAATATAAATTAAATCATTTCATTTTTTTCCCAACATCTCACATTCATGACAAACACACAAAAACACACTCACACTAAAAGATATAAAACTAAAAAAAGATAAACTTGCATTTTATAGTTAGTTTGATCATTTTATTGATAAAAAAACACTCTTAAAAATAATAAAATCATAAATATATGTTTGTATTCATTCAATATTAAATCATTTAGCTTCACACACATTAACCACAAATATTTTAAACTTGAAATTTAACTTGCACATGTGGATTATTTTCTAAACACATAGAAGTTATGTTTGATAAACCCAATATAGGTTTAAGATATTATACCTCATTTACATAATTGAAATATTATTTTTATATTATTTTTCATTTACTTGAATTTGATAAGACAAAATAAAAAAACATGTCTATTTAGTGCATGTAGGCTAAACTTGTATCTTTCAAACTAGGAATATTCAAAAGCAACACTTGCATCATTTTCTAGTTATTTTTTAGTTTTAGAATTACATTGTTGAAAAATTAAAAAAGAATAAAAATAATAAAAACATTCTTTTAATTTTAACTCTTAATTTTATTCATTTCAAAAAGTAGTCTAGTTTCATTCCTATTTGTTAAAACCTTTCCAAAACCATGCAAAAATAATTCAAACAAAACCTCTTCAAAACAAGTGTGAATGTGAACCATTACTACTAACCTTATAGTCTGAACAATACCTAAATTAAGCCTATAAAGCTTAGTAATGAACAATACTATTAAGCCTAAATTAATGTGAACAATACCTAAAAAATTGAGTCTGAACAATACTATTAAGCCTAAATTAATGTGAAAAATACCTATAAAATTAAAACCCTAATCCTTCACAAACACACAAAGGGAGATTAAATGCAAAAGGGAGAAAAAATGGGGGAAGTGGGAATGGTTGAGCTATACTCATAAAATTCATTATTGAGTGAGTGATGCCTAAATAACCAAAAAGGTCCTTAGGATGATGTAGTTATACATTTAGGGAAGATAATATGAATGAAACTAGAAAATTTGATTAGAATGCTTGAAAAAGGATGCCCTCAACCTATAATAAATAATGTTAGACTTGGAAAAGGATTATAGAATTGTAATAGAGATCTTTATTTAGAATATAAATCCTTTTTAAATTAGAAATATAAGTTCCTTGTAAGAGAGCGATAGGTCATTTCAAGTGTGACCCTTGATGTACTATTATAGAGGAATATTTGTAATGCTTTAAATAACCAACCTATTGATATGTGCATAAAATTCATTATGAAGTGTGTTTCTTTAAAAATATGATTGTTAGATCATGGGAGATAAGTTTGCACTACTATACATGCATGAAGTTTTCCCCTGTCTATATAACACAAACTTTTTTTAAAAGGGAAGAGGATTCTAAAATTAAATTGACAATAAATTATCTAATGAATAGGGATGAATATGAATGGAATAGGAAAGGTTGGAAGATGATATTAGTAATTTTAAGAGTTTTAAGGATTCCTAATAAATTTTAAGTTATCATAATGTTGAATTGGCCAATCACAGTAAATATGTCAAGGACAAGAATTATGAAACAGTTATTTATTAAATGTTAGTGTCTATAACCCCCTTATTGTAGATATGCATAAAATAACTAGAGTAAAGGAAATGAAATACCTGAGTGTGTATACACATTTTGTGTTTTTGATGGAGATGTGCATGGCCCCTTATTGAGTCATGTGGAGAGGTGTTAAATATGTACTGAATTGAGAGTGATCAAGTCATAATTTTAAGAAATAGATAAGATGCTTGAAATAGAAATATTTTATGTTTTAACCCTCATATATTACTCTCTAATTATTGAAAATATGGGAACCAATAAAAGGGTTCGTTAAAATGCAACCAAAATGGTAAGCACCACTAAGCTCTCATGCGGTTCACTTTTTGAACTAAAAATAAGACATGGAAACCAATACATGGCTCATTAAAGTGAAAAAATTATGTGGAGTGTCACTAAGATCAAATGTACTCCATTTGAAAAATATGGGTCGCACCATTGTAGACAGATCTAGATTTGAATTGTAACTTCTTGAAACTTTGAGAAAGAGAAATGAAAATTTTTCAAAGTAGTAGCTTGGACATAGTGTATCTATACTCAAGTAGATTTAAAAGTGGAGTATATAATCAAATTAAATACCCCCATAATCTTTTTTATTTATTTTACATATTGGAAATTGTGAAATTTATAAATGTATTACTTTTAAAAGCTTGAAGATAAGCCCATTATGCTTCCCCCATTTTGAGATGAGGGAAATTTCCTACAAATCACTTGTCCCAAAATAAAAAGTGATAGCATTTGTGAAATATAGAAGCATGTAATAATATATGCATATTTGAATTATATTATAATATTAAAAATGTAACATTGAAGAATATGAAAAGTTTTTATATTGCATTACATCATGTAATTTTGATATGGAATTGAAGTAGTGTAAGAATAATGTAAAGAACTTGTAATTGTTTAATATTTATTGTAAACATAATATTTTTGAATAAAGAATCATTAAATAAAGCAAGTAATATGTGAATGATATGTATCATATAACCATATATATATGTAATACATACTTATTAGTTCATGTTAATAATCATGGAACTATAATATCCAAAAGAGAAAATGTAAGTAAAGTCTCATAATGTCACATAATATGGCCCAAATGCAACATACAACAGACATGTAATATGTCTCATAGAGTTATAAAGTTTGAATAAATGTCACACATAAGGCCCAAAAGCTTAATACAATGGATATATAAATATCACACAAACATATAAAGGCAAAGGCCACATACACATGGCATGATGATGTCATATAAGTAAAAGGATGTATATTGAGCATACACAAGGCCAAGGGTCACATTAAATTAAAAATCAAGTTGAATCATGTTATGTAGTGAAATAAGCATTTGGAGAAAATGAAGTTACAATATTTGGATGATATGTATTTATCCTTATGTTAGCAAATAACATAGTTATCATAACACATGTAAAGAATGAGTAAAGAGTAAGACATTGGTTTTTATTATAGAAAAACATGGAATGGAGGTTGTGGATACATACATGTATAAAATTAATTATAGAATGATGAGATTACCTCAACTAAGACAGTATATTCGGTAATAAGATTTCCTATAATTGAAACCATGTAAAAGTATGGATTAGCTTAAAATTTTCATTGATATTTGAATGTTCATGTTATTTTGTGATTAAAAAATTTGTATAAGAAATCCCTATGATTATGTTTCATTTTGAAAAAGAGATTTAAAATTCAAAATGATAGGTATATGATAGGAGGATAGGTTCACAATTCAATGTTATCTATCTAATTATACTTTATCTAGTTTGAATATGTATAAAATTTTCTGATCAAGACAACTTTTTCTATGTATAATTATTTCCTGGTTCTGTAAAAATATGCCCTTTTTCACACTCACATACCTTGTGAGAGGCATTATTTGTGAAAATTCAATGAAGTATGATATGTACTAAACATAAATATAGATGGCATATTACAAAATATAATACAACAACATGAGAATATGATTAAAATCCCTATTTTTAGATATTTACAAGTGTTGTAAACCTTTTGTAGTTTTTAGAATATATGAATGATTTTGTATTTTTTCAAATTTTTGGAATGTAAAATATGCATAAGTAAAAGTTGAAACATCTTTGAAAATAATGGAATAAACAAGTTTTTGAATATGGAATAAAGAAGGGGATATTTGAACAACCCTCAACAAAATGCAAAAGTGAAGCCTGAAAAAAAAAAGGCAAATGAAATGCCCCCTATCTATGAGTGTAGCAAGATGGAAAAAATGGACATGTGATCTCTTTTAGAAGAAGATAAATGTGATCATGAAAGTATAAATGTTTAAGAATGAGGAAATGAATTGCCATGAAGGATGTGTATTGAAAGCTTAGAAAGATAATGGCCTTGGATTGTTTGAATTGAGATCAATCAAACAAATGAAAAAATGTCCCAACATGAGAGATAAATCCAAAGGATAGAATAAAAATGGATTAGGTTTAAAAGAATAATAAATGAAATAAAATATAAAACAAACTATGTATAATAAATCATTATGAAAAGAATCTAATCAAAGGTATTGGCCTAATTAGGAGGTTTAGGGGGAATGATAGAATGTTTACAACAAATGATCTCACAAATAGAGTGCTCATATGTGTATCCAAATATTTACTAATAAGTAGAAATATATTGTGTAATATAAGAAGTGCCAAATGTATAAGATTCTAGATATGAAGAAGAGCCATATGCAGTAAATTAACCATCTAAATTACTGATTATATACATGTCTATACATGTATCCTAATACATTTAAGGAGATGATGTAACAGCCTATACATGTGTAATATCCATCTAAATAAACTATGATGTTATATTATGTTAAAAATAGATGGAGAAACTATAATATCTGCATGCTCATAAATAGGTGAAAAAACATAAATATGATCATGTTCATAATTAGGTGAAAATTTTGATTTTGGAACATACCATTTTAAATATGAATCATCATATTGAATAGTTGTATACACTAATTCATTACCAATTTGATTAATAACTATTCCAACCAACTATTTTGGAGCAAGAGTAAGTACCATTAGTTGCATAGGATATTCATATTGAATGCCTAGAGTTTTAACCACTTGATTATCATGATTATACTTTAAACATTTTTGAACTATAGAAGGAACTATTATAGAAAGAGTAAGTACCATTGGTTGCATAGGATATTCATATTAAATGCCTAGAGTTTTAACCACTTGATTATCATGATTATACTTTAAACATTTCTGAACTATAGAAGGAACTATTATAGCAAGAGTAAGTACCATTGGTTGCATAGGATATTCATATTGAATGCCTAGAGTTTTAACCACTTGATTATCATGATTATACTTTAAACATTTTTGAACAATAGAAGGAACTATTATGATTTTATACAACCAAGGCATCCATAATAACATATAAAATACACCCATGCTTCGTAACACTAAAAAAGGTGGACATTATAAGAGGGACCACTTGTAAAGGTAATATGATATGTTCAAGAGTATCTTTTGTATGACTATAAAATTATTTCACAACTCTAGATGTATGTTGTATGTCTTTATCTATATAACTAAAAGAATGTAAAAGTCATATAGTGCACGTTATTTTGCTTGATCCATTGTCTATCATAACACTATGGATGGGTTTCATTCCTATACATTCTCTTATGAATAATGTATTTCTATTTGAAACATCATCAATAATTTAAAAATCATCAAATGTAATAAATGCACATAATTTTATATTACTTGTAATTTTACCAATGATGTTATCAAATGCATGTAAATATGAAGATGGAGGAGGATAAGCATTATATGCATGATTGGTAAAAGTGTCTTTATATGTTTTAAGCCTTGAATTATTATTTTATTGTGGATTAGCCTATTCATTAGATGTAACAATGTCAATAATATTTTCATCATAAGGTATTGAATTTTTACTTGATATTCATACATATATTAGTGGAATGTCTAATGGATCTATGATAATCAAAATATGTATTTCCATCAAAGATTCTAGATTAATGTCTAGATAGATCTACTTCCAATGGGGGATGTAGTGTAATAAGATGAAATTCAAGAAGCCTTTATAGTCACACATGAGGAGGTGAAGATAATCTTAAAAATATCCTCCTTGGTGGAGCTTGTAGTTGAAGCTTTTATGGTAGTTGTGATATATCATTAACTATAACTTTAGCCTCATATTTTTTCTCATTAGGTTTTCTCTTATAATCAAGCTTGCTTTGAAATTTTATAGTTGAAGATGAAGGATCATTGGATCTATACTTTAGTTTATTCAATGTAGTTATTTTATATTCACATTCTTTATCCATATGGCATAGTTCATCAAAGGATTTAAACTTATCAAACATGATAAAATACTAAAGAGTAATAATCAAGCTTTAAGTAAAAATATCTTGAAGCTCATCATCATCCATGTGATTTGTCATTTTGGTTATGAAGGTCTTGTATCTTATAACATACTCACAAATTATCTCATTTGGACCTTGTTTGAGATTTAAAATTTAAGCATAGAATAATTTATCACCAATATTGATATAAAAGTGTGCCAAAAATTGATTTTATAAAGGATTTAAATATATAACTGATTGAAGAGGAAGATCACAAAACTGTCTAAAATCATAATCTTTGAGACTTCATGGAAAGAAAATAGTTAACCATCTATCATCATTTGCATAATTTATACAATTTGAATGGAAGGCATGTAAATTATGTTTATGATCACGTCTACCTTCATAAAGAGGGAAATTATGAGCCACAAAGTCTACTGAGAGGATGAAGTTTAAGGAGTGAAAGGGTTATGTAATAAGGTATAATAATATAAGTAAAGGATACCATGAGAAATGGTTTGATGAATATTAATGAAACAACCCAAAAAAAATGTAAATGTATATCAAAGCATGTTCTAGATGTGTGTTGGACCCAATTACCTCGCTTGCTAATACAAGTGATAAATATTTAGTGCACTCACATACACACAACTGAAACTAAAGGAAGTGAACTGAGTTAATTAGCTAGAGGTAACTACATATAAAAGGTGTTATGTGGAAGAGTATTACCTTAATAAATGTTTTATGGGGTTCAAGGAATATTGGTGTACGCACACTGGATAGGACTCAAGTGCCATATGCAGTACTCGTACTTCCACATAAGACCATTTTGAGGTCATTAACTCTAGGTAAATACCTCACTCTCCTCAGTGAGTTTCAGTCCTGCTCGAAGATGGTTAAGTCCCAATATTAGTTTAACTAGAAAGGATAACTCTAACATCCTAGGTTATCATTCAGGTTAAAATAGGTTTATGTTATAAGTATAGGTTATTAACCTCATAATAAAACATGATTTTAGGCAAGTAATTATAATAAAAACCAAAAATCAATTCAATCACATGCATATGTATAATCAATTATATATAAGAAACATTATTACATAAAAGAGAACATGTCAAGGATAGATTTAAACTCAAAGTTTCACAGTGCTACTGGTTAAGGTCATAAATGCCTCACAAAATTTAAGGTAACCACAACATTGCCATAATAGTTCACACAACACTAATTTAATAAGTATGGATGTCATTATTAGAATAATGAACAATGATATAGTTATGATCAATATCGCCAGTCATCAAATAACCTTTAAGCAGCCTAAAAAATGAATCCATGTAATCACATTATATTGGTATAGCCAATGCGACATAATAAGATAAGAGGGTTCAAGACATATTTCAGCCAAGGTATCTAATTAAGTATTCCTTAATCATATAATCATTTCAAGGGAAAGAAACAATTTATTAGTCCAATAGTTTAAGTCATTCTTAGTTAACTACTATTAACATAACCATTCATAAGAAAGGAATTTATCAAAGGAATCAATTTTTTTCATGCAATGTTTCCATTATCATGTAATAAAATTCATACATAATGAGTCATTGCATTCCATATTTGAAAAAGTATAGCTAAGCTTATATTTAAATGAACTAGATGAGATTAACAAGTGATTTATATACAATAGAATGCATGCAATATGAACATGTACAAATAGAATCTAGTCAAGTTTCAAGTTGAGTAGAACCCAAATAAAATGTTCCACTTAAGAAACTTTTACAAATTTTTATTTGGTATGCTATGGATAGAAAATCAAGAAAATTTAGCTATCAGAAAGGGAGTGAAATCACATGTAGACAAAGGAAATAAAAATGAAGAAGTATACATGCCTCAGTCATATGTTTAGACAATAGTAAATGAAGTAGAAAATAATGTTCAACTTGATTATTTCATTTAGTTGAGTAACCCTACACAATTACAAAATTAAATTTAAATCAATTCATTTAAGACCTTTCAACTTTATCTTATAACATAACTAACTCACTTAAGAATACTATATAGGTTTATGAAAATGTATTAATTATGTGGATGAAATAGATCAACTCATAATTCTTTATTTATTAAATGAAAGAACACAAGTAATATTTTTTCATATCTAATATATGCAACATACATACCTTTATGTGCAACCAGGTATGTTTGAAATGTGTTTGAAAGTGCAGATTATATTTATGTTTCTACATGCACAATAAAATAATAGTATTGAATAACTCATGCATAGCTGAAACAACTAAGAAACCTATATTCCATGCATCTATGTAATTGGATTCACAATATATATTATGATGTATCAAAGATAATCATTATGCTAGTTTACTTGAATAATCAAAGTCTATGTATTTCTATAACAAGAAACATATGAATATGTCTAATTATCTATATAACCGAATCAAAAGATTATTCCTTCATTATAACAGAATGCTCAATATTCTAATTAAATATACATGATATGATTTTTAAGTAGTTTTGTGTAATTATCTATGTAAATATTACTTATGATAACATCAAGTAGCTATCCAAGGAGCCAATGATGGTTGTTCTAAGTTACCTATATGCAAGAATCCATATTAACTCAATCTAATCATATAACTAATGATATAAGAGTAATTATTCATTGAAATCATTAAAATAATGATTTATCAACAGGAAGGGAATCGAAATAAACATCTAATAAATTGATATACATGAAGTGTATTACTTTCAACAACATATATCAAATTAGTATCTTACCCTTCAAGCATTATTTTGCCTTCCATTTATTTTTTACATCAATGTGTGTTAGAAATAACATGACTAACCACTAATAAATCAAGGTTGCATACTAACTAACTCAAATAATGTTAATGTGACTAAGTAAATAAAACATAATCAACATAATTAATTTGATACCAACTTACTTCATATGCACATGAAATCATGGAACAACAAGTAAATGAATTAGATAGGCCCTCCCAACTAGTCCTATGAGCCCAACCATCAGTGGCCCTTACTACCCCAACCATCAACAAGATGGTGGTTGTGGAAACTAGGGATGTGAAGAGAATTTTGAGAAATCAATTTTCCAAACTAGAGGACATCTTGACAACAATATAATACAAAGAAAGACAATAATTTCATTCTGAGGTGAGATGGGAATAATTAATGAATCTTCGATATAAATTGCAAAAAGAGATAACTATCATAGGTTATTAAATGATATAGAATGAATTAATAACTAATCCATTATATATCTTTCGATATAACCATCTTGGATCCCTATAAAAGTTTATGATCAGTCACAACTATCTCGACTATAAATTTATACCCAAGTATACAACATACTCAATATTTTAATCATTTAGGGCTAGTCTAAAAATGATAACTCAATGACCATGAAATCATATAAAACACACAACCAAATCATGAACAAACATAATAGTCCATATAAGTCATTTATTACATTCAACCATACATAAAATTCCAACTAGAAATAATGTAAACATTTCTACATAACACCAATATTTATAGGTTCAACACAAACCTAGGTAATTAATAAATACAAATGAAACTCATTCAAACTTCCTTTGATGCCCTCGTAGATCCAATAGAATCCAACCATGAATATCCATGATAAACTTAATAGAGGTGAACCATTGAAGCTTATGCAGGATTTTGTTCAAGCCAAACACATGAAAATAGTCAACTTAATTATGTCATCAAAATTCAACAATAGTCCCAATTAAAATAACCAATCAATCATATTCAAGAATGTGGTTGAATATCTAAAATGTAGTCAAATTATAACACCAAATACCCAGTCGAAGCTTAGCTTAAGGACCATGGCATATACCTATATAAAACCTAGTCAAGACACCAAATAAAACCCAATCGACTTTTCCTTAAAGAATCACATCATAATTATATACAATGTGGCCTTAAGAAAAATCAACTATATCAATAATTACATCAACATTCTACAAAATATGCATAGTAGGATTAAACATGTACCCCATAATGAATCATGTTTCATGGCTTCATAGTAATTTAATATGCTTCTTTAACAACACAATAGAAAATTCATTCTAGAATGAAGTTAGTACAGAAACCTAGTTTAAAACAACACTCGATATTCTCACAATAAACAAAAAATAATCGAACATAGTTATATCAAAATCAAAGAAACATGAATTGAATATAAAGTCAAAATATACAAATGGCTGAGACTCATCTTAATATCTTAAAGAGCTATTAGAATAGTAAGTGGATCAATTCAAATAGAAATAAGAAACAAACACAGTTATTTTACATAAAGAACTCAAAACCTTTACATAATCATCAGCATATAAAACACACATAAAACCTCCATCGATCATTATCATTGAAAACCCCAAGTCAAAACTCATCCCATAACTCATATTCAAAAGATAGTCACTATTATGAAAACCCAACTGACTATCAACATATTTGCATGTAGCCAAGGAAGGAACATCAAGAATCAAATAAAACCAATAAACATCAATAATATTTTAACTTCATTCTTTCATACCATGACATTCACACTCAAATTTAATTGGGATGAGTCCACATAGTAGTTACACACCAAAACATAGCATCCTATATCTATACATAAATGGTCAATAATTAAAATGAAGCCATGAAACCTTTTTGAAAATTGCCACACAATAAACCAGTAAAATTGCCAACCATCCAAATTTAACACAAAATATACAATCCTTATAGGGTAACAAAAACAAAACCCAAAAAACTTTTCCATACACATAGTAAACAAAAATTACTCCAAAGCTAAGATTCAATCGATACAAACTAGTATAACACATATATATCTATTTTGTAAGTTTATATGAAAAATTCCAAATATCGATTCACATCGAATCTCATCAAGGTCTATATATGCATCTAAAAGTCCTAAGACTTTGAGTTGTGTATGTAGCCTTTTTATTTTTCTAATACTTCATCAATAGAACAAAATAACTAGGTAAAAATATATCTTACCATAAAAATGCTAAGAGAAATCTCAAAAATATAATAGATAGAATCCAAAACCTTCAATTTTCCAAGTCCTGAGTCTAAAATGCAACATGATCACATAAAAAACTAGTTAAACTCCATTGTTTTGTCTATTTCCTTTCCATATTCCTAACCCTGTCAATTTTCCATGTCCACTACCTAACTCTCGATACCTTCCATCTAGTTCCCCGTACCCATTCAATGCTTGCATTGAATGTGAGGTGAGAGAAATACTCTCACATTCCCAATGCAATCCCCCACAAAATTTTCCATTAAATGCAATGGTCATTAATTGACCTATCCTAAAGGATTGATCCACCAACTAAAAGTCCAACCAATGAAAACATAGATTAACACTTAATCAAACATTATTAACAATAATAAGACTGACTAACATCCTAACTCTCAAAGTCTATATTGTTAACCAACTAAACAATAATAAATGTTAATAAATCTATTAACATTAACCGTAATACACCATCGATTATATGTTGATCCAAACAAATAATTAATCCATTTTTAATATAATACCCATGCTTTTACACAATATAGGAAATGTAATAAACCATGCCACTACCTTATTAATATAAGGTTTTATATAGTCTAGGAAATAGTTTAAGGAGTGTCATGATTAGGTTTAGGTAGTTCCTTAGGTAATCTACTCAATTAGGTAACTAAAACCCACATAAGTATGTAGGGTAAAATGGAGTTTTCATGGAAGGAGTAGGTAATGTTAGGTTGTGGAGCTAAAAGCTTCACTGATGCAAACATTGGAGGAGGTTGCTGAGTGTCATAGTCACCAACGTCAGTCAGGCCAATCGACGTCGGTCAGGTGGAGACAGGAAGCTGCCGACATCGGTCAGGGATTGGCCGACGTCGGTCATCCCCAGACAGACAAGGACCGACATCGGTCACCTGTGTGATTCAGAACTATGAGTTTCACAAACAATTTATAAATGAATCGGTTGTTTACATGATAAAGGCTAATTTTAGTCTTGGAGCTACGGATCTAATTATTGTAATTGGATGTCTAATTATTGTTTGCATGGGATCTATTTAAGAGACTCATGGGCTATATTGTAAAGTGTGCTAGTTGAGTAAGAGCAAGGTTAGCTCCTTCAGAGTGAAGAGAGCAAGGTGTGTTCCTCTTAGTTCCACAGGGGTGCTGAGTGTGTATGATCAGAGAGATCTATGGGATACCAAGATCTGGTAGAAGATCCACTAGGGTACTGGTTTGGAGAATCATAAGGACTTGGTGAGGCAAGGACAAGGGTTCTTCAGGGTGTAGAGAGATCTACATGGGTAAGTAAGATCATTGATTTGTAGGTGTGTGTGTTTGTGCGAGGTCAAAGGAGATTTACAGGGTAGTAAGATCAAAGGTGACAGCAACACAACAGGTAACAAGATCAAGGGAGATCTACTTGAAGTATGATTGTATACTTGGAGTGTAGTGTGTACTCAGTGTACTAGCAATTTTGTTACTGACTGGTTGACAGCTCTGTGTGTTGAGTTGTGTTTGTAATTGATATTACAAGAGAGATAGCTCTTGAAGAGATTTACTGTTTATGCCCTAGAGGTGTGGGAGCCCTAGAGATGTGTAAGGAAGAAGACTATGGCATATTATTTGTTGTATTTCCTTCTGGAAGAGTATTAATACAATTGGGTATTGTCTCTCATATTTTGTGTTATTTCTGAATTCTAGTTACTTGTTACTTCTGGTTAAATTCTGCATTTAGTTGCTTGTACATGGTAATCAATTGTGCTTCCTAATCCTGAGTAAGTAAGATCGGTTGATTTGCAGGTGTGTGTGTGTGTGAGGTCAAAGGAGATCTATGGGGTAGCAAGATCAAAGGTGACAGCAACACAATAGGTAGCAAGATCAGGGGAGATCTACTTGAAGTATGATTGTGTACTTTGAGTGCAGTGTGTACTCAGTGTACTGGCAGTTTTGTTACTGACTGGTTGACAGCTCTATGTGTTGAGATGTGTTTGTAATTGATATTACAAGAGAGTGAGCTCTTGAAGAGATTTACCATTTATGCCCTAGAGGTGTGGGAGCCCTAGAGGTGTGTAAGGAAGAAGACTGTGGCATCTTCTTTGTTGTATTTCCTTCTGGAAGAGTATTAATACAATTGGGTATTGTCTCTCATATTCTGTGTTATTTTTGAATTCTAGTTACTTGTTACTTCTAGTTAAATTCTACATTTAGTTGCTTGTACATGGTAATCAATTATGCTTCTTAATCCTGATAGTGGAATCAGAGATGTTTGTTGTTCTAGATTCTTGACAGGTGGTATCAGAGCTAAGGTTGTAGGGAGCAGGTTTGTGTTTGATTACAGGTCACTCTCAGGGGTTTTTGATTGAGTGGGAGTATAGCAATGGTAGAAGAAAGGACACTAAGAATGGAGGAATTGAAAAGCAAGAATGGTCAATTATGGTGTTATGGAAAGAAAGAGCATGTAAAGAAATATTGTTGGTTGGTAAAAGATTAGCATAAAGGAACTAAAAAAGTAGATGTTATAGGTGTTGTTGCACATGATGCTGTGGGATGTTCCTTGGATAAAGTAGAATCTTGTTTCATAGATTTTGTTGCCTCTTTCCATGCAGCCCAAAATAGAGTATTTTTCCATGTTAAGGTCTTTGGAGACTTTGGAAAGATTTATTTAGGGGCTGGTGTGCCTTGTCAAAGTATTGGCAAAGGGGAAGTGTGGCTGAAATTGTAGACGGCCAACACATGGGTGTTGAAGGAGGTCATGTAGGTCCTAGTCTTAAAGATGTGGCTAATTACTTCAATAAGTTGGGTGATGAGAGATGCACAGGAACTCTCATAGCGGATGCACTTGAATTAACAGGTGGTAAGAAAGTAGGTATCCTTTATCTATCTACTTATATTACTGATTCTTCTTTTGTTGTGAAGATGTGGCTTTGTAGGCTTGGTCACATGAGCAAGAAGGAGATGCATGTTCTTAAGAGGAAGTCAGATGTGTTTGATAAACTTAAGAACTAGAAAGCCTTGGTGTTCATGGAGGAGATGATGGACAGAGATCAGTAGAGAAGATTGGATATCTCTGAGCAGGGCAATTTGGACAGGGTTTTGATTCAAAGTAAGCTCATGGGTAAAAATTCATCACTCATAAGAGAACACAGGTACCGACATTGGTCAGGAGGAACCAGCATCGAACAGACAAGTACCGACATTGGTCATGTGTAGACTAGAGGATTCGGTGGTGTCAGGCAGGTGGAGACTAATGTCGATAGGATAACTAGCGTCGGTGACCTAGATAGTCACATGAAACCGATGTCAGTTAGATGCAAACTGTGTGGTGACCGAGGTCAATCACTGGAATGGATTTTGGGTGGACAGCACGCTGTCAAGGAGTCTCAAACGCCCATATGGAGGACTGAAAGGGTAAGTAAGCCTCAAATTCATTATTCCTCTTCTTTCTACTCATTTCTCACTACAAAGTAGGAAGGATCTAGGAAATAGTGGGAGCATGGCATGAATGAGGAATTTGATTCCTTAGATGCAGAACCAAATGAGAGATTTGGTAGGGTTGCCAGCCGATATGAAAGCACTGAAAGATGAATGGATACCTTAGTTACAGAATAGAGAGAATGGATACGTGAGATGGAAGGCTAGGTCATATGGTCTTGATGAAGCTATAGGACAGTGGTACAGGTTTGACAGGTGGATGACAAAGCACGGCTTTAGTCAATGTCATTGTAACCATTGTGTGTTACTTTACCAAGTGGATGATGGTTGCGACATTATCCTGTTACTGTATGTAGTGGGGTCACACATGTAGGGTTTTGCTAAACTAAAGGTAAAGTTAGTTCAGTGGTATGTCATGAAGAATTTGGGACCAGCAAAATTCTTTGGCATGAGTAATCCTAGAGACAGGGAAGATCACAAGGTGATGTTGTCACAGGATGATTATGTGAAGGTAGTATAGGATGCAGAACAGCAAGTGCACCTATGGATGGATAGTTCAAAAAATAGGGTGCCCAATCACATGATGAGGTTGAGTACATGTGTACTCCCTGATATTGCCCCAGTAGTGGGAGTTGTCAGCAGGTTTGTGGCCAATCCAGGAAGGAAGCACTGGAAAGCGGTTCAGTGGGTTCTCAAGTATCTAAGAGGGACAAGCAATAGGGATTCATGTTATGCAAGGTCAGGCACTTCAGATATGGCAAGTTACTTGGATGACAGGTGTTGCACCACAGGTTGTGTGGTGGTTGGTCTTCAAGATTGAGCTTGAAGAGGGATACAAGCTAGAAAATAGATTAGACGGTGTACAGGTATAGGTATAGTGCAGTTGTTTGTCTCCAAGTGGGAGATTGTTAGGTTGTGGAGCTAAAAGCTTCACTAATGCAGACATTGGAGGAGGTTGTTGAGTGTCATAGTCACCGGCATAGGTTAGGCCAATTGACATCGGTCAGGTGGACATAGGAAGCTACCGACATCAGCCAGGGATCGGTTGACATCAGTCATCCCTAGATAGACAGGGATCGACATTGATCGCCTGTGCAGTTTGGAACTGCAAGTTTCACGGATAGTTTGTTAATGAACCAGTTGTTTTCATGATAAAGGCTAATTTTAGTCTTGGAGCTACAGATCTAATTATTGTAATTAGATGTCTAATTATTGTTTGCATGGGATCTATTTAAGAGACTCATGGGCTATATTGTAAAGTGTGTTAGTTGAGTAAGATCAAGGTTAGCTCCTTCAGAGTGAAGAGAGTAAGGTGTGTTCCTCCTAGTTCCATAGGGGTGTCGAGTGTGTATGATCAGAGAGATCTACGGGATAGCAAGATCTGGTAGAAGATCCATCGGGGCACTGGTTTAGAGAATCATAAGGACTTGGTGAGGCAAGGACAAGGGTTCTTTAGGGTGTAGAGAGATCTACATGGGTATGTAAGATCATTGATTTGCAGGTGTGTGTGTGTGTGTGTGTGAGGTCAAAGGAGATCTGCAGGGTAGCAAGATCAAAGGTGATAGCAACACAATAGGTAGCAAGATCAGGGGAGATCTACTTGAAGTATGATTGTGTACTTGGAGTGCAGTGTGTACTCAGTGTACTGGCAGTTTTGTTACTGACTAGTTGATAGCTCTATGTGTTGAGTTGTGTTTGTAATTGACATTACAAGAGAGTGAGCTCTTGAAGAGATTTATTGTTTATGCCCTAGAGGTGTGGGATCCCTAGAGGTGTGTAAGGAAGAAGACTGTGGCATCTTCTATGTTGTATTTCCTTCTGGAAGAGTATTAATACAATTGGGTATTGTCTCTCATATTCTGTGTTATTTTTGAATTCTAGTTACTTGTTACTTTTGGTTAAATTCCACATTTAGTTGCTTGTACATGGTAATCAATTGTGCTTCCTAATCCTGACAGTGGAATCAGAGCTGTTTGTTGTTCTAGATTCCTGATAGGTAAGAATTAGTTACAAAGGTGAAAATGAAAGGTTGTAGCCGTAAACAAAATAATGAAATATAATTACTATTTGACAAACCATGACAAAGTTATAAACAACATATAATGAAATTCAATAAGTACCAATGTCATGACAACAACATAATCAATGAATAATCAAGATATCCAAATGGTGAAAAACATAACCAAAAATAAGTATACTTATTGACTTGTCTGACTACTTAGAACAAAATTTATCCCTGATATACCACTACCAACATCTACCTACCTCATAAGATAGTACTTGTAACCATAAAAATACATCAATAATACCATATCATAAAATCCATAAATAATTATAGAACTATAATAATATTAACTATAGTAATAATTTATCAAGTACAGAATTAAACATGTAGTCCAAATACCACTACATCAATTATAACAAATAATCTAACTGAAACAAAGTAACTAGTAGTCAGTTATACATCATCAATAACAATGTTTTAAATAGTAAAATATATTATAAGAAGATAGGGTCATAACATCCTCCCCCCTTAAAATGGATCCATCCTGATGACTATTCAAATAGCCATGCATAATGTCACCTGAAAAGATGTGCATCTTCCCAAGTAGTGATTATTTCACTCAACAAGTCTCATTACACCAAAACCTAAATATATCTCTATTATGTATCTTAATGTTGTGATGGTCTAAGATTTTTGCTAGTTTCAACTAGATCTTTTCCTCTTCTGTGACCTGTAAATGAGTCCAATCCAAAACATGAGATAGATCAATTACATATTTTCTTATTAAAGCAACATGAAATACATCATGAATCCTTGATAGATAAGGAGGAAGATCTAACCAGTAAGTAATAGGAATAATTTTTTCCACAATATCAAATGGCTTGATAAAATGTGGAGCTAACTTGGAAACCTTGACAAACATTATAGAACTTTTTTTTAGTCTAACACATAAAAAATATTTATTACCCATGTTGAATTCATGTAGAGTTATCTTTTGATCAACATAACTCTTTTAACAATCTAAAGATACTTTTAAATTTTGCCTTATTAATTTCATCTGCTTATCATATTCTAGTAGAAAATTAGGTCCAATAATACCTCTCTTTTCTAAGTTGTCCCAACTAAAAGGAGTTCTACACTTATGCCCATATACAGCTTCAAATGGAGCCATCTTTATTATAAAATAGTATGAATTATTGTATGCAAATTTAACTAAATGGAGGTAATCTTCCCATTTAGTTTTTTTATTCATGACGTACATGTGTAGCATATCCTTAACCACTAGGTTGATCCTTTCAATTTGTCCATCCATTTTTAGATGATATGAAGAATTAAAATTTAGCCTTGTTTTAAAGGCTACAGTCAAGATATATCAAAATATTAAATTACATAACTTGTCACAATCTAAAATAATCACTATAGGTATGCTATGAAGTCTAACCACTTCTTTCATGAAATGTTCTACAAACACGGAAGTGTCATCCATCAAATTTCTAGCAATAAAGTGGTCAATTTTAGTGGCCTTATCAATTATCACAAGAATAGTATCATGTTTGTTATGTGATTTAGGTAATCCCATAGTAAAATCAAGTGAAACTATAGCCCAATTTTCTCTTAGAAAATCATGAGGGTATAACAACCCTTCTAGATGGCAATATTTAGCCTTAACCTATTGGAATTCTAGGCATTTCACCATAAAATTAGTGACATCATGATTCATTACAAGCCAAAAATAGATCCTTTTTATCTCATGTATCATCTTTGTGACACTTGGGTGAGCATAATAAGGTGTTGTATGCACTTCTCTTAGCATAAAATTTCTCAAGTCATGCAAACTAGGTACATAAATTATATTTTTATACCTTACAAGGCCATCTATTTCAACAAAAAATTCAAAAAATATCTTTGATACATGTTTATTAGCCAGACCTGCTCTTACATAATGATAGAATTCATCAATAAGTTGTTCCAAAATAGCACTTCTAAAATTTCCTTATAAGACTGACAAGCCAACAAGGTATGTGCATCTATTGAGTGCATCAGCCACATTATTCTCCTTGCCTTTGACATATGATATGTCCATGTAAAAAATTCTTAAAAATTCCAACCACCTATACTAGCTCATATTTAAATCATCTTGAGAAAATAAATACTCAAGGTTGTGGTGATCAGATTTCACTTTGAAAGGCTTTTCTAGTAGAAAACGCTTCCATTATTTAAGTGCATGGACAATGGCAGCAAGCTCTATGTCATATGTAGGATAGTTATTTTCATGATCCTTTAATTTCTATGACTCATAAGCCATTACTTTTCCATCTTGGGTCAATATTCCTCCATATCCTTTCTTAGAAGCATCAGCCCAAACTTTAAAATTACCATTTGGGTCCAAGATGATAAAAATAGGTACTATTATAAGCAACATTTTTAGTTTATTAAAAGCCTCTTCACACTGAGGTGTCCACACAAATTTACTTTATTTTCACTATAAAGAGGTAATGGGATGGGATATAGTAAAAAAGTTTTCAAAAAAAGACCGGTTATAGCTAGTCAAACCCATGAAGCTACACACTTCAAACACATTTGTAGGAATAGGCCAATCTTTTATGGATATAATTTTCATGAGATTAATAACAATGCCAACTTTAAAAAAAATGTGACCCAAGTAATGAATTTATGATTCATAAAATGCACATTTAGAGAGTTTTCCATACAACTTATGTTTTCTTAGTCTTTACAGGACTAAACAAAGGTGTTGATCATACTCAGCCTCATTTTTGGAATAAATGAGAATGTCATCAATAAAAACCATCACAAACATATCCAATAATTATCTAAATATGATTTTCATAATATTCATGAAAGCTTCAAGTGCATTAGTGAGGTCAAAAGTTAAAACTATGAAATCATAATGTCCATATCAAGTTTTAAAAGTTATTTTATGAATGTCATCATCTTTGATTCTCAACTAATGGTAACCTGATCTCAAATCAATCTTTGAGAAGATTGCATCACCCTTAATTTGGTCATAAAAGTCATCAATCCTAGGTAAAGGATAGTAGTTTTTTAATTTTTATCTTATTTAACAAGCAGTAATTAATGTAAGGGCTCAATGTACCATCCTTCTTTTTCACAAAAACCACCAGAGCACCCCAAGGGTACACACTTGGTCAAATGCTTCTGTTGTCCAAAAGTTATTATAGATTAACTTTTAATTATTGTAATTCAACCACATTTATGTGGTAAGAAGATTTAGAATTAGGGATAGATTTGAGAATTATATCAATGAAAAAATCAAACTCCCACTTAGGTAGTAAACTGGGTAGTTTCTTTGGGAAAACATCCATGAATTCCTTTAAAATAGGAATATATGCATGTACTAACTCTACTTTCTTGGGTAATTCCTATATTTGGACTACGTAAATCCTAAATCCCTTCATAACATCCATTTTTAGTTGTAAGGATAAGAGTGTTTTATGTTTCTCTATCCCTTGTATGCCTTACAATTCTATAAATTGTCGAAGGTCATTAATGCACTTTACTCTTTTGCCCACACAATCAAGTGTGGCTTGATGTCCATGTAGCCAATCTATCACAAAGATGAGATCATAAGACCCTAAAGGTGTAATAAATAAATTCACCTTGCTCTTGAAGACACCAAGATCAATTTTTGTTGGTTTTAAGCACTCAATAATAAGCACTTTTTTGTTGGTACCAAACTCAACCTCCCAATCTTCTCTTATCAAGATAAGTTTGATTTTACATTGCATATTAGCAAAAGGAGAGATACAACAATAATTTTCACCTGAATCAATCAAAATAGTCAAGGTAAAACCATCTATTGTACCTTTTGGTTTCAATTAGAGTGGATTGAAAGTTAGCATTATGATTATCAATAGCAGCATATACCCTATGATTCAACATTTGGCCTGATTTCAATTTAAGATAGTCCTTTTTATAATGATTGTCACTACATTCTCAACAAATAATAGGTTTAAAGATGATATTGGAATAGTATTATAACCCATGGTAGGTCCACATTGGTTACTTTGATGTTGTTCCTTCTTAAAAGAACCAGATTTAGATGATCCATGAGACTTGAAATTTATATTTTGATTAGAAAAATTACTAAAATTATTATTACCACTAGAAAATATATGATTTTGATATGATTTCTGGAAGTTCTTTTTCATGTGAGAAAGGATCTTTGCTTTATACTATTGTCTATTAGTCTTAAATTCTTGTCTTGCCTTTTGGCAAGACTTCTATTTTTTCTCAATCTTATAGGTTGATTCCATTGATATAGCCAAAGTCCTTAGGTTCATCATATTGATGTCATGCATCAATATATCCTTGATCCTAAGTTTAAACTTAGTAATCTTGGTTTCTTTGTCATGCATATAGTTCACATGACACAACAAAAGCAAAAACTTGTTCTCATCCTCTACAAAAAAACTTGTTTTCTTATTTAATAAGCTAAAAATCATTGATTTTATTCTCTTTATAGCTAGTGTTCAAGTATCTTTTGTGAAATTGAGTCTCAAAAATAGACCAAGAAAGGTTCAAGGGCTGATATATTTCAATAGGACAAAGGTTGTTCCACCAAAGAGTTGCAAGACCAATAAACTGATAGGCTACCACCATGTCTTTCACATTCAATGGCATGTTATGCAAGTTAAAATATTTTTATAATTATATTAGCCATGCATTAGCTATATCACCTAATTCCTCACCCAAAAAGGTAGATGGTGGAAGCTCCTTCAACTCTTTGATGATTAGCTCAATCGTGGTTAAAGGTAGTTCTTCAATCATAGGTCCTTCTATTTGCCCCATTTTTAATCTGGGTACTTCTTCTTAGGATATCTCTTCAAGATTATTCAACCTTTGTTCTTGATAATTAATCTTAAATTTTAAAGTGTTAAGGGCTATCAAGATTCTACTAAGGATCTCCTCATACTTTTTGGCTAGGTTCCCATTGACTACATTAGCATTTAGTGCCTCGATATTACTATTAGCATTATTTATAGGTAGCTCTTCATGGTTATGAATGGGGATACAGCCAGCATGACACATTCCTCATCCTCTACTTTTTCCTTGCTAGGTTGACATTAAAACAGTTACCACAGATGTTACCTCTGCTTGATCATGTTTTAACCGTATTGAGAATTACAAAGTTATAACTTAGTAGATTATAAAATTTTAAATAAGAAAACTCATTCCCAAACTTCCTTAGATCATAAAAATACTCTGATACCAGATGAAAGAACCCTCAATTTTTTTTAAAATTGTATATTAGAGTATGTTTTGGTTGCATGTTGGACCCAATTACCTCGCTTGCTAATGCAAGTGATAAACATTCAGTGTACTCACATAAGTACAACTGAAACCAAAGAAGGTGAACTAAGATAATTAGCTAGAGGTAATTACATAAAAAAGGTGGTATAGGGAAATATATTACCTTAATTGATATTTTATAGAGTTTGGGGTGTATCAGTATATGTGTATATAGATATAACATGAGTGCCATATGTGTCACTTTTAATTCCACATAAGATCTTTTCTAAGTCCTTAACCCTAGGTAAATACCTCACTCTCTTCAGTGGGTTTCAGTCCCACTCAAATATGGTTAAGTTCTAAGATTAGTTTAACTAAAAATGATAAATCTAACATATTAGGTTATCATTTAGATTAAAATAGGTTTATATTACAAGTATAGGCTATTAACCTCATAATCAAACATGATTTTAGACAAGTAATTATAACAGCAACTAGAAATCAATTCAATCACATGCAGATTTATAATCAATTATATAGCAAAAACATTATTATATAAAAGATAACATGTCAAGGATGGATTTAAACTTAAGGTTTTATAGTGCTATCGATTGAGGTCATAAATGCCTCATCTTCTTTAAATTCACCACACTATTGCCTTAATGGTTCACATGACACTCATTCAATAAGCATGGATGCCTTTATTAGAATAAAAAACAATGATATAGTTATGATCAATATCATCATTCATAAAATAATCTTTAGGTGGCCTAAAAAAATGAATCTATATAATGACATTATATTGACATAGCCAATATGACAATAAGACAAGAAAGTTCAAGACATAATTCAACTAAGGTATCTAATTAAGTATTCCTTAATCATATAATCATTTAAAGTGAAATAAACTATGTATTAATCCAATAGTTTAACTCATTCTAAGATAAATACTATTAATGTAACCATTCATAAGAAAAAAAATTATCAAAGCAATCAATTTTTTCATATAATGTGTCCATTATCATCTAAGGAAACACATACATAATGAGCCATCACATTATAGATTTGAACAAGTATAGATAAGCACATATTTAAATGAACTAAATGAGAGTAGCAAGTGATTTACATACAATATAATGCACACAACATGAATACATACATATAGAATTCAACCAAGCTTTAAATTGAGTGAAACCCAAATAAAATGTTCCACTTAATGAACTTTTACAAATTATGTTGAGCATGTCATGGAAATAAAATCAATTAAATTCAATTATTAAAAAGGGATTGAAAACACATGAAGCCCAATGAAATAAAAATCAATAAATATGCATGCCTCAGTCATATGTTTACATAATAGTAAACAAAGTAGAATATAATATTCAACTTGCTTATTTCATTTAGTTGATTAACCTTACATAATTGCAACATCAAATTTAAATCAATTCATTTAAGACCTTTCAAATTCATATAATAACATCACTAAATCACTCAGGAATACTATATAGGTCTAAGAAAATGTCTTAATTAAGTGAATGAAATAGATCAAGTCATAATTCCTTATTTATTAAATGAAGGAACAAAAGTAATATTTTTCAAATCTAATATATGTAGCATACATACCTTTATATGCAACCAGGTATGTTTGAAATATATTTGAAAGTGTGGATTCTATTTATGTTTTTGGATGCACCAGCAAATAATAGTATTGAATAACTCATGCATATTTGAAATAACTAATAAACCCATATTCCATGCATCTATGTAATTGGATTCACAATATATATTATGATGTATCAAAGATAATTAGTAAACTAGTTTACTTGATTAATCAAGTCTATGTATTTATAAAACAAGAAACATATGAATATCTCTAAGTATCTATATAACCAAATCAAAATATTAATCTTGTATTACAATAGAATGCTTGATATTTTAATCAAATATACACGATATGTTTTTTAAGTAATTTTGTGTAATTATCTAAGTAAATCTTACTTTTGATAACATCAAGTATATCTAATTATAATATCAAAGTCATATAATTAACCCAAGGAGCCAATAATGGTTGTTCTAAGTTAGCTATATGCAATAATCCATATTAACTCAATATAATCATATAACTAATGTTAGAAGAGTAATTATGCATTGATAGCATTAACAGAATGCTTTATCAATAGGAAGGGAATCAAAATAAACATCTACTAACTTAATATACATGAAGTGTATTACCTTCATAAACATATATCAAATTATCCTCTTACCCCTCAAGCATTATCCTGTCTTCTATTTATTTTTTACATCAACACTAGTTATCAATAACATGACTAACCAATAATAAATCAAAATTACATACTAACTCAAATAATATTAATGTAACTAAATAAGTAAATAAAACTTAATAAATTTGTTACCAACTTACTTCATGTGTACACAAAATTATCGAAGCATGAAACAAGTGAATAAATTGGATAGGCCCTCCCAACTAGACCTATGATCCCAACCATCGATGGCCCTTACCAACCCAACTATTAATAGGAGTGTGGTTGAGGTAACCAAGGATGTGAAGAGAATTATGAGAAATCATATTTACAAACTAGAGGACATCTTGATAATAATATAATACAAATAAAGACAATAATTCAACTCTGAGGTGAGATGGGAATAATTAATCCATCTTTGAAATAAATTGAAAGAAGGTATAATTATCAGAGGCTATCAAATGATATAGAATGGATTAATAATTAATCCATTCTATAACTTTTAATATAATCATCTTGGATCCCCATCCAAGTTTATGATCAGCCTCAACCATCCTGACTATAAATTTATACCCTGGTATATAACATACCCAATATTTTAATCATTTAGGTATAGTCTAGAAATGACAACTCAATGACCATGCAATAATATAAAATACACAACCAAATATTAAACAAATGTAATAGTCTAGATAAGTCATTTATTACATTAGGCATACATAAAATTATAACTAGAAGTAATGTAAACATTTTTGCATAACACCAACATTTACAAGTTCAACACAAACCCAAGTAATTAATAAATACAAATGAAACTCCTTAAGACTTCCTTAGACACCCTCACAGACCTAGCATAATACAACCATGTATATCCATGCTGAACTTAATAGAGGTGAGATATAAATTCTTACATAGGATTTTGTTCGATGTAAACACATAGAAACAATCAACTTAATCATGCCATAACAATAGGCCCAATTAAAATAACTAGTCAATCGTATTCAAGAATTTGTGGTTGAATATCTAAAATGTAGTTAAAGTATAACACCAAATACCCAATCAAATATTAGCTTAAGCGCCACATCATATACCTATATAAAACATAGTCAAGACACCACATAAACCCAATCAACTTTGCCTTAAATAATCATGTCATAATTATATACAATGCAGCCTTAAGAATATAACACAATCGACTGTATCAAGAATAAAATCAACATTCTCCAAAATCTTCATAGTAAAAGTAAACATGAACCCTATAATAAAATCATGTTTCACAATTTCATAGTAACTTAATATATCACCTTAACAACCTAGCAAAAATTCATTCTAAAATGAAATTAGTATAGAAACCCAGTTTAAAACAACACTTGACATTCTCGTAACAAACAAAAATAATTGAACACAATCATATCAAAAGCAAATCAGCATGAATCAAATATATAGACAAAATATATAAATGGTTGAGACTCATCTTAATATCTTAAAGCACTGTTAGAATAGTAAGTCACTCATTTTAAATAGAAACAAGAAATAAACACTAACACTTTACATAAATAACCCAAAACCTTTTTATAATTATCAACATATATGGCACACAAAAACTCCACCAATCATTATCATTGAAAACCACAAGTCAAAGCTTGTGCCATAGCTCATATTGAAAACATAGTCACTATTATGAAAACCCAATCGACTATAAACATCTTTGCATGTAACCAAGGAAGGAGGATCATGACTCAAATAAAACCAAGAACCCTCAATAAGATTTTAAATTCATTCTTTCATATCATAACATACATAGTCAAATTTAACTGGGATGAGTCCATATAGTAGTTACACACCAAAACACAGCATCCTATATCTATACATAAATGGTAAATAATTAAAATAAATCCATGAAACCTTTATGAATAGGTTGATAGAATGCCCATAAAGACATATATGTCTATTTTTCAAGTTTATATGCAAATTACCAAATATTGATTCACATCGAATCTCATCAAGGTCTACATATGCATCTAGAAGTGTTAAGACTTCTATTTGTGTATAAAGCCTTTTTTATTTTTCCAAGATTTCATCAACATAAAAAAATAACCAGGTAAAAGTATAGCTTACCCAAAAAATGAAGAGAGAAATATCAGAAAGCTAATAAGATAGAATCTAAAACCTTCAATTTTTCAAGTTGTGAATCCAATATCTAACATGATCGCATAAAAAAACTAGTCAAGCTCCACTATTTTATCCATTTCATTTCCATCTTATTAACCTCATAATTTCTTCTCATACACTACCTAACTCTCCATACCTTTCTTCCAGTTCCCCATACCCATTCAATGCCCATATTTAATGTGAGGAGAGAGAAATCCTCCAACATTCCCCAATGCAATTCACCACAAAATTTTCTATTAAATGCAATGGTCATTAATTGACCTATCCCAAAGGATTGATCCACCAACCAAAAATATAACCAAATAAAACATAGATTAATGCTTAATCAAATCTAATTAACAATAATAAGACTGATTAACATTCTAATTCTCTAAGTCCATGCCTATAGAGGATTAAACAATAATAAATATTAATAAATCTATTAACATTAACCATAATATGCCATCAACTATATGTCAATCCAAATAAATAATTAAACCATGTTTAATATAATACTCATACCTTCGCACAATACAGGTAATGTAATAAACCATGCCACCACCTTATTAATATAAGGTTTTATATAGTCTAGGAAATAGTCTAAGGGGTGTCACAGGTAGGTATAGGTAGGTCCTTATGTAATCCATTCAATTAGGTGAGTAAAATCCATGCAATTATGTAGGGTAAAATGGAGTTTACATGGAAGGAATAGATCGGAGTTTGTTATGGAGGTGCAAATGAAAGGTTGTGGCTGCAAAGAAAATAACAAAATATAATGACTATGCAACAAACCATGATAAAAGTACAAAAACATGCAATGAAATACAATAAGTACCAATGTCATAATAATGACATAATCAATGACCAATCGAGATGTCTAAATGATGAAAAACATAACTAAAAGTAAATATACATGTCAAAATTGTTTGACTACTCAAAATTTCCTTTGGTACCTGATGTACTACTACTAACATCTATCTAGCTCATAATATATTATCTATAACCACAAAATTACATCAATAGTACCATATCAAAAAGTGACAAATAATTATAGAACTATAATAATAAACTATAGTAATAAAATATCAAGTGTAAAATTAAACATGCAGTCCAAATACCACTACATCAAGTCTAAAAAATAATCCAACTAAAGTAAAGTAACTAGTATTTATTTATACATCATTAATAACAATGTTTTAAATAGTAAAATAGATTATAAGAAGGTGAGGTCATAATAGTTAACTAGCTTGGATTGCAAGAGAATAAAGGCTTGCACAAGAGAAACATTGGTTGTAGTAATGGGAGGGGTGTAGGCAACATGATTAGGCATATGAACGGATAATTGAGGAATGCCAAGGGATGTTTCTAAGCCTAGACACAAATGCATAGAAGTGACTATGGGTGCGAGAATATGGACAAATACAATAATATAATTAGCAAGATTAGAAGCACAAGAAGAATTTGATTCCTTAAGTTCATCATGAGAAACATATAGAAATGAATCAATATTTTTTTGATGTGAAAGAACATAATCCCAAATCCTATAATACTTGAATTAGGTATTATTTCTGAAACAAGGGCCACTAAGTACCCTTCAATAGGATGATGGATGCATACTAAGATATCATGTGAGGGTAAATTCATAACAGAAGCCTCCTCTTATTCCCAAGTCATTGAAGATTGAAAAAAACTATAGGAGAAAGAGGATGATAGGATAAATTATAATAATCATTTTAATCCAAAAATAAAGGTAAATCATAAGAGATAACTTCTTTAGTTACTTTATAGTTATCCCATAAAATGACATAATGCATAATATGTTGAAAATTAATGTAAGATGCTACAAATAATTGCATGATGTGATGTAATACATAAGTGAAACATGTATATGTTAAACCCATGATGAATATGGAAATGAAATAAGAAAATATAATATCTATGAATACAGTGTAAAAATAAAATTAAGGATAAAGGGTGATCCAGGCAAGGGTTTGATTAATTTTTAGGTTCTTAGATATAATTTTTGTTTCATTTATTAGTTTCATCCCAATGTTTTAGAGCACTAACTACAAAGGTATAACCATGCCTATAATCCACTGACTTTAGTTTCGAGGGTAAGTTAAGGGTAACTTCTTTGGGATATACAGTCCTCTTGGGTGCACCACAAATCAGATAGATATAAAAAAGGGTTGTAATTGGAGTAAACAAGGGGATCTTAAAATTTTATGAAATACCATAAGATATGCTAAAACTAAGTTCCATGTTTATCTCTAAACTATGGCTATGAGTATGGGATTAAAACACCACATACCACAATGTTTGTAAATGGAAAACCTATTATCCCTTCCTAATAATAGCTAAGTAGTTTTATTTTTTTTTAAACATAGTTTCTAAAAAAAGTAAAGATAATGAAAAATAAATGAAAAATATTTTTGTATAGGTGACAATAATTTCAAACTAGAGGCTGAAATAAATAGCTTTAGTGTTATATTTTATCCAAGGTGACAAGAAAAACTTATTCACTGTTAGATTACTCCAAGGTCAAAGAAGTTGAATCATTCTGTTTTAGATTTATATCTAAGATTGAGGATTTTTTTCTTTTAGTGTCAAGAAATTATATAAATTTAATGAGACCCTAGGACAAACATCAACAATCAACAAGCAATGTTTGAAACAAAATGTGGGTTCATCAAAATGTTTACACTAGAATTAATTATAAATTTAAATTTAACTCTAAAATGGAAATGTAAACTATTGAAATCTGATCTAAGATGATAAATAAGGACGAATAAAATATAATACATAGATCTACATAATTTATAGAATTTTTAAATTTTATAAAAATAGAAACTAGGGTTAGGGCTAGATAATTTTCCTTGCAAACAAATTATTTTAAACTACATTAAATTTTTAAAAACTGTCACTACCTAAAAGATCCTAAAAAAATAGGTGAATCAAAAAATAGTTTCTCATTATCTACTAAGACAAGTTCATAAGAGGTAGATAAGAGTGTTGTGTGTTGGTATCTATTATTGCAACTTGGTCTTGTTAGACTATATGGTGAATATGAAAATATGGGTTTATTCACCTATGTCTATATGGGATCTACTTTTGTGTGGATCCCAAATTTATGTGTGTAATACCTATAAAAGCATAACCCTAATCCTACACAAGCACACAAAGTGATATCAAATTTAAAAGGGAGAAAAAATGAGGGAAGTTATAATGGTTGAGTTATCCTCATAAACCACCTTCTTGATTGAGTATTGCCTACATATCCCAATAGGGACTTAAGCTAATGTAGTTCTCCCTTTAGGGAAGATTATATGAATGCAACTAGAAAATTTGATTAGAATGATTGACAAAGTATTCCATCAACATGTAATAAAAAAATGTTAGACTTTGAAAAGGATTATATAATTGTAAAAAAATCAATATAGATATTTATTTAGAATATAGATGTTTTTGAAATAAGAAAGATAAGTTCCTTATAAGATAGTGCAAGGTATATTCAAGTGTGACCCTTAATGTGATTTTATAGAGAATTATTTAGAATGTTTCAAATAACCAAGATATTGATATATATGTGAAAGCCATTAATAATCATCTCATTTTTAAAAAATGACCAGTAGAGCATGAGAGATAATTTTATATTGCTAGATAAGTGTAGAGTGTGCCCCTATTTGCCTAGGTCAAACTTGTCCTAAAAATACAAAGGCTTATGAAATGAAAGTGACATTAAATTATCCATTGAATATGGATGAATAGGAATGAATAGGTAATTTTGGAAGATGTTATTAATAATTGAAAGATTTTGATGGATTTCTTAGATATTTCAGTGATCAAAATGGTGAATTGGCCAAGGAAGGAAAAGATGTCAAGGACAAGCATTGCCAATCATTTATTGATTAAATTTAAGTGTCTATAGACCTATTTCATTCACTTTATAGAATAAATTATCCATTCAAGGTCAACTTGATCATGCTATCCAAGTGCTTAGGGTATTACAACCCAACTTTGCCAAATTCCCTGAGCCAAACATTTACCAAGATCTCTAATATATTATCCTCATCCATATTAAGGGTTATTTGAATTCAATGTTATCCTAATTTTATTATCTAAACAAGAAACATGATTTAAGTGAGATCTTTTGGTATCACTAAGAGCATCCATTTTCACCCATCATGAAAAACCTATCCATATATCTCAATCCAACCAACCTATTCTTCCACCCCTTCCAATACCAATCCCACAAGCACACTATCCAATCCAAGCCAACCATTAGATAATTCATCTTGATATCCATTCATCAGATATATCAACTATACCTTAAGAGGTTAAGTACATGAAGGTTAATATATCACTTTTTGAGGGTACAAAATTTGGTAAACCCAACATGAAAGGGTTCTCCTTTTGTATTATTCTCTTTTATTTTATTTCTTGCACCTAATATCCTCTCTTCCATTTATTATGTGGGTATTTATTTATATACCCCTTGAATATGTTTGTCCAAGAGTTTGAGACATATTTTGAACTTGAGACTTATAGAAGGAGTCACCAAGTCATATGTGAGGCATCCTTTGTTATTTGGAATAATAACTCCACTCCAAATGTGGAGAGTTAATTCAAAAATCTCTTCTTCCTAAAACTAACAACCTAATTCGAAGGTAGTAATTTAAGAATTATGGGATCTTTCAGATATTGCCACCAATTATCTCAACTCTAATAACATTAATTTCACTATTGGAAGCAATATTTATCCCTAAATCATAATTAGACCACATATTAGCTTTAAAATCATAGATACAAAAAGCATAGAAAGATTTGATCATTATATTTAAATAATCCTCTACCAAGAAGATGGGTTGAACAAACTATAATTACCCTCGTATCCCTCCAAAACTAATCAAAACACTTCATTTCCTTAATAAAAACCAATGATGATGAATCATGAGTCATATAACACAAACCACTTCATTATTGGTTATTAATCCTTTCACCCAAATCTTCCACAAAGAAGATTCCCAACTCTATCACCACTTCTTTATTAAATGAGATCATCTCCACCTTGGTGGGATGAATTCAATATATAGAGAGAAACCAATACTCTCTAAACAAAGGCAAGACCTCTAACCTTTATAACCAAGTTCATTTATCTTACATTCCCATCCATTTAATAACCTATTAACCATCGCATTACCAAACTAATCAGCCTCTAACTAACTATGTTTGAAATTACTATCTAGGTGACATCGTTACTTGTGGAGTTCCCAACCATATAGCATATAACAATACCCCACCTTATTAGCCTCCTACTCAAGTATCCATTATAGGTTAATTTTCATACATCCCTCTAAAAATGTAGAAACCAACACACCAACACCCTTTATTCCACCTATTTACATGTTGGTCAATGTTCTACCCATGTACACTCCATATTTGTAAATGAAAAATTCCACTTCTTATTCCAATGCATTATCTCCTTATTACCATATGTTTTCCAAATATCCACATACAAATAGATACTTCCAATCTTACTATACTTCATTTTTCCAACCTACATATTTTCCTCCTAGTGGTTTCATGCTCACTTCTTAACCTACCTCTCTCCCTTAGCCTCATCCCAACATACATTTGATGTATTTTAGTTCCATGGTGACTTATAGAAAACATTTGAAATAACCCATCAACTACAACATATCAGGGGTCCTCTTACCACATCTCCTCCCTAAAATCCCAAAGTATAATGGGAATGGAGATCCTGTTGATTAATTTTACCACTAGGTCAAAATTAGTCAAACCCCCTATAAGTTAAAACTTTCATAGGGTCTCTCAGGTTGGAAAGTGGTCCACCATGGTCTTAAATGAGGTCACATACTATGTTTTATCTTTGTCACAATTTTTCATTTTCCCTTAATGTCATTTTATGTCCCTTTCGGTCATTTTAGTGTAGTTGTATGGTTTTCACTAAAGAAAAGTGCAACAAAGTGAAATATAATATCCCATGTGTCAAATGAGTATCGGGGAACTATTTGAAACTAACATATTGCAAGTTCAACATTAAAAATAAGAATATCACTTGAAAAAAAGCACATTTTAGCTATTTTAAGGACTGCATATTAGTTTTGGCATGTGTGACTACTTCAAGGAAGTCCCTTCAGATCCTCACAAGTGATTTCTAGGCTTAGTTGGCTTTGACAACACCAAAAATGGTGAAAATTAATTCTTCTCTCTCATCGCTCTCTTGGTTAGGTTAACAAGGTCAATTGATATATATTGATACGGACAAGAGAGGAAGATTTAAGGTGAATTTACTTGGTTAATGAAATTAGTCTTTATGTACTCCCATTTCCTAGTCATAGTTATAATAATGGTGTTTTGTGCTTCATGAACAATCACAAAGATTGTTAGCATCTCAAAACTGCCTAAACATCTCCACTGGCTTTAGTTTTCTTCTCTATTTATAGTTATTTGTGTGAATAAAGTGGTGTGAATAGTCTTTCAGAGTATGTTCCTTCATTCCATGTGGATTTAAAACTAGTTTTCATGTGTGGTTATGGAGAGTAAGTAGGATCATCTCCTTGTGCTAAAATAAGGTAACATTGAAGTCTGCAAAACAATGTTTCTAGTTACAGAGTTTCATTTCTCCATGAGTGGTTTTAGGTTAAATAATGCAACTATTCTCAACCCCTCAAAATATGGTGGTGGTCTGATAAGAATCTAATTAACCATTGGAGGTTTCAAATCACTTGAAGCCAAGTGGAGTTGAAGAATGAACTCACATACACAGTCAAACTTTAATATGACACCCACATATAGGTATGTATGGAGCATGATAAGACCATCCAAAACCTAAGAAATAATTTGCATTAAATTTCATGACTTGAATGAAGTTTTAAAGTCATTTAGCGCTTATAGTGTTGATCCTAGAGCCATTACATAGCCATCAATTAATTAGAGTTGAAAAAGTTGCTTAATGGGAGAGTTTACCTTAATCTCTATGAAAGAGGATTTTGCTCACAAAATGTCATCTCATGGTGAAGTGCCTTGAGGTTTAGGAAGGATTAATAGTTTCTCTCTTGTATCCCAAGACTAAATATAATGTCTGGATATAAGAAGGTGGTTATTTGATCAAGAGAGAATGACAGTTGAGTGGTTTTCAACTCAGATAGGTTTTGATTGAAAACACTCAGTAAACAATAGTACTCTTGAAGCCAAAATGAACTCATAATACCATAGTGACACAATGTTTGCATGATCTCAAGACAAAATGAATCTATTTCAATGTAATATGATACTAGTGACTTTAAGAGGATATAAAAGTTGAAACATAGTTCTTAAGCATATGACCACCTACAAAAATTCCATGATTCTTCAAATGAAACATCTACAGTCTGACTATAGACCTATAGTGCATTGATAGTAGAGACATGAGAGTATGGTTTTAAGGCAGAGATGAAGAAATTCAAGTATGGAATGGTCCTTAGTGACCTCAAAAGATGGATGTGTGAGATATAATGTTTAAGTACATATAGATATCTACAAAAAACTTTCAACTTCTTCCCTAATTTCCACCTACAATTGACATAGTCAACATATACTATTGATTAGTTCATTCCTATGAGAGATGTATGTTTGGTTTATGAGTAGAGATATAGTATGAATATGAACACATAGAATCCACTCTTAGAGTTATGATATCATGTTTCCATTTGATTTTAAGAAACAATATGAACAGAGATAATACTACTTGAAGTTTCTCAAACTTTGTCAAAATCTTGCACCTAGTTATAACCTAAAAACTAGTCTTGGGAATTTTTGATGTTGAAGGCTTCGTGGGCATAGTCAAGAATTGAAACTTGGTGCAGCTAGTCCTCATGACATAAGCTAAACCACCATGGTCTCTATTTGGCATGATATCAAGACAAAGTGAATATATTAGAGTGTAACATGATATTAGTGACTTTAGAAGGATCTAAAAGTGGAAACATAGTGATCAAGAATATGACCACCTACAAGAATCTATTGATTCTTCAAATGAAACATCTACAGTCTAACTATAGACATATAGTTCATTGATAGTAGAGAGATGAGAGTATTGTTTCAATGCAAAGGTGAATGCAATAAGGTGTGGGATGGTCCCTAGTGACCTCAAGAGAATATGGAAATGTGAGATCCAATGTTCAAGTATGTATAGACATCTATAGAAAACTTTCAACTTCTTCACTAATTTCCACCTAGAGGTGACATAGTCAGCATATACTATAAATTAGCTCATGCCCATTAGAGACGTATGTTTGGTTGATGAACATAGATATAGTAAGAAGATAAACACATAGAAACCACTCTTACAGTTATGACATCATGTATCCATATAATTTCAAGAAACAAGATGAGCAAAGATAGTAATATCTAAAGTTTCTCAAACTCTATCAAAATCTTGCACATAATATTAACCTAGAAACTAGTCTTGGGAATTTTTGATGTTGAAGGATCCATGGGCATAGTCAAGAATTAAAACATGGTGAAGAACATCCTCATGACCTAATATAAACATCCATGGTTTCCATTGGGACGTATCATTAGGGGATAATTCCTTTGTTCTATCATAGACATGAGGCACTCTAGTAGCAACATAACCTACAGACTTAATATGTAAATGATAAGAGGATGAGATGACACTATATTTGTGACTAAAAAATTATTTGAAAGGTTTTATTGAGGGTAAAAATATTTGAATAAGTATCTATAGTCAATGGAAACTCTCACAAGTGGTCACAAGCTCAAATACATAGTTTAGGTCTATTAGGCCTAAAACTAGGCCTTAACCCTCATGGCCTCTAACTTGTTTCATATCACCATATGTCCTTTAAATTAATTTGATAAACCTTATAGGAGATTAGATAGTCTATAACATCCATCAATTTGTAGAATACAACTCAAGAGTGGTCATTTTGAAATAAATTCCTATCAAGGGTGCCTAGAATGCCTAAAAAGAGATCAAGAGCCAATTTTATTTTCTCGTATATATACATATGGTGTGCATGGTTCCTAAATAAGATAAGTATAGTTTAGTGGGTACTTATCTTTATCTCAATGGAATTTTTTTTAGGGTTAAGCATCTAAGTTTTATGAATTAATGTTAAGAAGCTAAGAGACCTAAAACCCTTGTACAAACCTGATGGAGAATAAATGAATGAAAATGCATCTAAAAGTGGAAAATTAGCCTTGAAAGTGTTTTTAACATGTTTAGCTATCTCCTAGGATCATTGGCATCTAATTTTTTTGTATTTTCACTTGTACATATAGTCTTAATTAAGGTTTTCTTGTAGGATTTGAGTTGAACTATAGGTACAGAAGATAATGGACAAGTGAGAATCATTTTGGAAGGTGTGTAGGGACTTGTTTCAACATAAAACTCAATTCTCACCTCTATTATGCATAAAAATACCTCTACTATATTATTCATGGTAGGCAGTCTTGAACAAAATAGTGAGGAAGTGAAGTGACTATCTAGTGTGAAGATAAGAAGTGTTATTTGAGTTTCATTCAAGTCTATATAATAGACCAAAAGGAAAATAAGGTCTAAGTGAGTTTAATAAAACCTCTTCAACAAACCTCCATAATAAATTTTAAGTCACCTTAGTGACAAGTGTGAAGATTGAATCTTAGAGGGCTAATGAGTGAATTCAGACAATGAACAATAAATGTCCATGAAGAGTTCATCAGTTGAGGGGTATGTGATGATTATCACAATCAATATTCCACATTATTATGTTAATTCAAATGTGTCAAAGACTCCTAATGAATTTTTGGATAGTCAAGTGAACTCATCATTGAGAAAATATTTTTAATAAGGATAGTGAATAGTCTTTATGCCAACTTGAGGAAAAATGATGTACTTCAGATAGACACTTATCATGACATGTTTTACACATTATTCTCTTGCATTGTAACTAGTTTTCACATCTTGACACTATATCTTGTGACTCTTCAACTTATCTTCTTCTCTCTCCTCTCTTATGCTCTATATATGCAAGCCATTTTGGAATTTGTATAGAGTATACACCTAGTATGGTGAAGCCCTACTAGTTTAACACCTTAATTTGTATTTGAATAAATATTCTAAATTTGATTTAATATTTTCAACTCTTGCCTAAGTATGTCAAGTAGTTTACTTGGTTGACAAGTGATGAATGTCTTCTCCTTGCTTCCATTCTACTCTTACATGTTTTGTGTGTGATATCTCTTTTAATAAGCCTCATAAAGTGTATGTGTTTATTAAGTGTGTCTTGAAGTGTGAGAGAGACTAGTAGTGTCTAGTATCAAACCTTATTTTCACCCACCTCTAGATATGCATATCACTCTACCTCCATGGGAAATACTTATGCTAGAAGGATATAGAGTTAAGGTCAGTTTTAGTAGACGTATTTCTTAGTTTAGATGCAAGTGTGTTGGTGGACTTAACTTTGGTGTATCACCTCATTATCATAGGTTAATTTAAATTTCCTTCTTCCCTTATCACCCCCAATAATGATCATTCTAGTGTAGTGTGTGAGCCTAAAATATAAATCAAGGGAGATTTCCATTTAAACTAGAGGTTTACCTCTACTATAGATAACCCACATGCCTAGAGGTAATCTTGTGTTAGCCAAATTTGGAGAGTCATGAACAAATTATCTTAGGATGCAAAATTTGGGCATAAAATATCAAAATGCAAATGTGAAAACATATGTGACTACTTTCAGAGGGTTACTACCTTGGGATGGGGTAGTTACTGAGATATTCCTAAAAATCTTGGAATGAATCACCCTTGATTGGTATTTTTGCCTCCTTATGGCCTCCATTCACTCATTTTGACAACTCATGGCTAATGTTTATAATGACTTTGATATGAACAATTTTCTTAATATTGACATACATGAGTTATTGTATATAAAATAAGAACCCAATAAATTTATTGCTCATTTCATTACCAGATGGCACCAAGTCATATACTCAGCTAACACCCCACACATGGGCTAGAGAAAACTATGCTATATCTTTTTGCATTCTCTCAAAATAAAATGATGAAAGAGGTTCATAATTTCCCTTACAGGTATTTTGAATAAGTTCTTTAGAGTACTCTAAGAATAGACCAGATAACCATTGATAGTGGTCATATAACTTATGCATCTAACAGGGGATTTATCATCCCCTAACTAAAGTAATGGGGGTTATAAAAATGAAAACCAAAATAACCCCAATAATCAAGGGCCCCATATTCATTAAAAAAACCATAATTACACTATATATGGTGTAATGAACAAGGCCAAGAGGATGAATAATGTAAATAACAACTAAAGTCAGCCCATGAACAATAATAAAATTAATAACAACTAAAGTGAGAGGAACCAAAACCATCCACCTTCAATTCATGATGTATATTTTAACCATCCTTCACCTCACAACCCTCAGTTTTAGAACCAATTCTACGGCCATTTCTAAAACATTGACCCAAACCAAAACAATGCTTTTACCAAGGTAAAAACTAGCAAAGGTTTGGTCAAAAGGGATAAAATTAGAGTCCTAAGGATTAAGATCCCAATGTCTACGATCTATTCCATAGAGTCATTGGTCATAATACCCATACTTATAGGGAATAATTTTTTGATTTAAATAATCCCTAAGTACCAATACCAAAACTTCATAGACATGTTCATATAAAATGTTAATGTAAACCCACAAACACCATCAATGGGTTTTTTATGCCCCAAAATGTGAAATTATGCATTTACTAAGAACCATTTATTAACTAAAAATAAATAAATGAATAGAATAAACCAAAAGATAGACTCACTCACTATTCCTTTATGACATGCACTCGTGATGCCTAAGCTTCCACTTTTATACCTAGTAACCTTGATGTGTATCCCCAATTGGGAATCTAAGGGAAACTAGGATGATAGGCATTGTATAAATATAAATAGATAAGGATGGGAATTCTATCACTCATACAAAGGATTACCACCCAATGACTCCCCTTTACATGAAAATTCTAGAGGCCAATATCCAAACTAATCATAAGCTTGTGAAAAACTATGTTTTAGTTACAGATCTAACAAAAATGCTTTTCCACAATTATTTATGGTTTTGCTTAAAAACTATCCTTTCATATTTTGAATTGTTTGACACCTTAATATTGGATCACATTCCTAACATAATTCCTCTACCTCAAGATCAAATTAATAATAATTCCTCATACATGTTCCTACTAAGGAAAAACTTGAGAGATTGTGGTCACTTTTTCGACCTTAGGAGTCTTCCCCTAGGCATCAAGATAGTTATAAGGGGGGATAAAAATTTATATTTACAAATATGTATTTATAACAATTATATGAAGAGAACAATGGTTGATGATGGAGTATCTATTAAAATAGTCCCAGTTTTGTTTCTCTAGAAACTTGTTATGGAGAAACTAACTAATCCACCACTAAAAACACCTTATATGGCTACAATAGCCTCAAGTACACTTCCATTCATAGTTATTGTAACTTTTGGCCCCAAAATAATGTTAATGAAATTTTATGTGATCAATAGAGATCTAAACTATAAATGATCCTAGAAAAGACCAATATCCACATGATGAAGGTGATCCCTTATACCTTATTCCAAGAGATTAGATTCCTTCACGTAGGTAGGATTTTTCATTACTCAAGGGGACCCTAAACCATTTGATCCCATTAAAACAAAAATCAAAAAGACACTAGCGATTCATATTTATTATCTACTACCCAGAAACATTATGGTGAATCTCCCACCTTCAACTAAAGATAATGAATCCATAGAAACCATAACTTATATATTAAATTCAAGTTTAGAAAGACAAGAAACCTCACCTAATGTGAAACTTTGAGGAATGGGGAATTAAATAAATGGAAAAATTAAATAGGAACTCTTATGGCAATCCCATCCATCTCAACAAATTTAATGAATGAAATAATTAAAATTATATAAAAGGATTATCCTATCAAAATTCCATTCAACCCATATAGTATCATATTTATAGTCCTCACAACCCTCTAAGACTAGAGGCTCTCAACTCCACTGATGAATCCTACCATGTTGGCATGAGGGAAGTCTTTGGGCATGAGGACAAGCCCTATAATCAGCCTAATGTTCAATACAGTCAATCAAAACCCCATTGCAAAGGGTAAAATTGTAGTTTAGATATTATATTATATGATGAAACCGTTTGCCTTCAACTGCCCTGCCAACACTTGAGGAAGGAACTTGCAATGTTACCCAAGACACTATAGAGAGAAATATTGATTACAAATGAGACACAAATATCCTTAATACTAGATCTTATCTCTCCCATGGATAATTAGAATACCATAGATAATTTCTTACCTATTTCTTTCAAACTTTTACTTTCCCTTTTTCAAAAATGACACAAATGACAAACTGATTATGAATTATGAACAATATTGTGAATACCAAAAAAATGTTCATAAATGTCTAATATGAGTAATATACCTCTTATTAAGGCTTGATAGTATAACATATATTAAATTGTTAAGATATCAAAATTTTAGGCCTAATTGGTCAGGTCTATATTTGGAAACCATATATTTTAATAATGGAGCCTTTCAGTTTTGCACTTTAGAGGGCAATGAGCTCAAATAGTTTTTGAAATATTTTCATCTAAAACATTTATACATATATAAATTTCATTTCACACTATCCTATTTGCATGAGAAAATTAAAATTCAGTTATTGATTTATTGTTTTCCATTTAGTTTGATTTATTCAGTGATCATATAGCTATGAGTCCATGTAATAAGGACTTTCAAAATGTAGCATATCATCTTATATCATTCTTCAAATCACCATTTTAAATTTAGAAAACACTATCAAAATCAGCATTACATAGAGTCTTATGTTATTTCTTATGATAATTTTGCACCTCCTTCCTCTATACTTTCTCAAAAACTTAGGATTTTTAGCTTACATGCTAGTGTAGAAGTATGTCTATGAAAAAATCCCCTTTTTATGATTCTCTCTAAGTAAAAACAATAGAACGCTAAAGTTTAAGGAACCTTTTCCACCTATATTTTTACTTAATGGTTACATGGGATAAATATTTGGGGGTAAGAATCTCGAGAGAGAGAGAGAGAGAGAGAGAGAGAGAGAGAGAGAGAGAGAGAGAGAGAGAGAGAGAGAGAGAGAGAGAGAGAGAGAGAGAGAGAGAGAGAGGTAATACAATAATATAAACTCAATCTTATGAAAATAAAATCAATCTCACATATCTCGCCATTTTTTAATCCTTGGTGTTGAGCCCTCACATCCTTATAGTTGTGTGGAGTTAAAATTGGAGGTATATACCCTTACTCACCTAGATCTAAAATTTTGTGATGATCCCATGCATTTTACTAGTTTTATGATACTAAGTGTTTGGAGTTGTAAAATAAAATAAAGAGGAAAATAAATTAATAAAGTGTCTAAAAATAATAAATTCCAAAAAATATTGCATAAATGTTTATGCTAAAAGGAGAGTCTCACTCCTCTTAAAAATTATGTCATGGTTGGCCATATCTTGATGTAAGTATGGATAAGGCCAAAAAACTAGTTCTTTTTTAGCTTACTAAGAAGCATAACTTCCCATTTTCTCATAAATATTAGGTTAACCTCATGTTTTTTATGAAGTTTTGATGTACAATTTTCCATTTTCACTGCCTCCTATGTCCTTTCCACATTTCATGCCCTTTGTTACAAGTTTTAAATTCATTTGTTATGTAAACAAAATAATTATATCATCACCTACATGATAGTCATTAGTTCATGTATAGTTTTGTAAACATTGATCACATTATATTTGCATGCATTTTGTTACAAAATTTTAAAATTATAAGCATATTCATAGTATTATCAAAATCAAAGATACATATCATTTCATCACATTTATATTTATCTAAGGTGCACAAAATAAAAAGTAAATTAACATTAAGAACAAAAATACAAGATGATAGGTCACAAATATGAGTCAAAATCCCTCTATGTGTGTGTGTGTGTGTGTGTGTGTGTGTGTGTGTGTGTGTGTGTGTGTGTGTGTGTGTGTGTGTGTAATATTATCATTATTGTTACTTATTATAATAATAACAATAATATATTATTTTGAATTATACCCCTCAACTTTTTGCACATGCATATATATATATATATATATATATATATATATATATATATATATATATATATATATATATATATATATATATATATATCCTCTCTACATCAAACTCCCCTCTAAATTGGTTAATGTCATGTCATTATGCATGTGCAAAAAGTTGAGGGGTATAATTCAAAATAATATATTATTATTATTATTATTATTATTATTATTATTATTATAAGTAACAATAATGATAATATTATATATATATATATATATATATATATATATATATATATATATATATCATTATTGTTACTTATTATAATAATAACAATAATATATTATTTTGAATTATACCCCTCAACTTTTTGCACATGCATAATGGCATGGCATTGACCAATTTAGCAGGGATTTTGATGTAGAGAGGATAGATAAAGAATGGTTGAGGCATAGGAGATAGAAGTATGTGCCAAGGTGGATGGTATGGTGAGTAGGAAAGGGAGTTAAGGAAGAGGGTTATGTATAAGAATGGGGGGAGGAAGAAAAAACATGGAGGGGCATATAAGGAAAATGGATATTGATGCATCCAAAGGAAGAGAAACATGGTCCGTGATTGGGTTGTGGACTTGGCATGGCCTGATGGCATTTGAGTGGGCATAGAAATGAAAAGTAAGGAAATTATTTTTTGGTATTAAATTAGAGTGGATTGAATCTCTTACCCCCATAAATCCATGATGTCCCCATAAACACCCTGCACTTACTAAGTAAATTTGATGTTTGTTTTTTTCTTAAATATGTTTCTCTAAATTAAATTACCAATGAGATTTATAAGAATTTGTAATGGCTTGAAATCTATTTCCTCCTTGTTAGTAGCCAAATAGGAATTTCCTATATATAATTATAATTATTGAGATGAACTAATTAAATCTTAGATTCTTGATAATGTTTGTGCATACTTCATTAGTTAGGGTTGTCATTAGTGGGTTTTTTTATTAAATTTAATTTTGGGATTTTAACCCTGTATCTTGAATTAAAATTGAATTGGGAAGAAAGCACACTTAAAATTACCATTATGTGTTCATAGTGAAGTTGTGGTACTTTGCAATGAACCTATAATTATTATTAATCATCTACATTGAATCCTCTCCCTTTCTAGATGAGTTTTTTAATGCCCTATCTTGCATTCTAGATTTTTGTGGGGATATTACAAGCCTGTAAGGGTAGGTTATTATTTGGATGTGGGAATGTAGTTTTTTATTTCATTATAACTAGTATATGTTGAAGTTCTTGGATTTTGGATGAATTATGACTATTTTATTTATAGCTTGATGTTTATACCAACTCAACTAGAAGCCTTTGAGTTGAGTTTTCATGGATTTTAGTTACATGCTTGTGATGTGGTTTCATTTTAACTTGTAGGGGTTTTCCGTTTTGATTGGGGTTATGATTTTGACTCAATTTGTATAAGACTAAGGCTAGGCTTAGTATAGTGATTAGCGACAAACTCCTATGTAATTAACTTTTGGTTGAATTTAGTGTGTCCTTGACAATTAGATTGGCTTATTATGTAAACAAAATAAGGTTTACAAACCTGGATGTGTTCAAGCCAAGTCAACTTAAATCATGTTAATAAGCATTATGCCTTCTTCTTTTTGACTCATTTGAGATCTATGGTTATTGGCAATTGGTTCCCTTATGTTAATTATTGTACACTCATATAAGCCTCTTGGGATGAGCATTAGACCATGGTAAAACCTCTCGATCTTATAGATTGGATATCTTAAACCCTAATTTATGATGTAAACCATCCTCTATCAAACCCGATGTATGCCTCAGGTTTTACTCAGGCCAATGGTTTTTCTAAGTGATATACTTATGTTTCTACTTTACTCTTTTAACATTATTATCAGTGTTTTTATAAGTCTTTGTTAGTGGCTTAGTATTATGTCTATATATCTTACCTTGTCCAAGTACCTAGTTTCCATAACCCTCCACCAAGCTGATGGTTAGGGTAGTAAGGGCCACTAATGGTTGGGATCATAGGGCTAGTTTGAGGGGTGACCCTCTCACTGTGTTTGTCTACTTCGTTAATGTACTTAGACTTTGATTGATAGATTGTCTCTCACCCATACCTGTGAATGTATGATGTTGATATGATGGACCTTGGTTGATTATCTATTTTATGATGTGGTTTTATCTCATTACTTTATGTAGTTTGTAACATTTTTATGTGGGAAAAGAACATTACTGGACATTATGTTATCATAGAGGAATTTTGAGGATAGGTACTTGGTGTATATATAAATAATTATATTTACATATTTAGTATGCATTTGTATTAGCTCCATTCACATGTGAGTAATAGTTTAATCAGAATGCATCATGAGATACTTGGACCTCATATATTGTTGTATATTCATGAGTAACTGGTACACTTATAGATTTTATGTAGACATAAAAGAGTAAAAATGTTATCATTGGAATACCCAAAAACATGTATGTAGTTACCTTGTGCCTTCAATTGACAATCAATAACACTATGCTTAAAATAATCAAGTGGTGATTTGTATCTTTTGTCAAATTTGACCATTGTGTTATAACTAGTTTATTTAAAGATGATTCTATGAGTGTTCGAGCATGCTCTAGTAGAAATAGTCATGATCATTTCATGTTTGAAATTATGGGAAATATTTTAAGTATTTTATTGATAAGTAGATATTGATGATTAAGGTCTTTAGTGGTTCAACTAATATTGATGTAAACTTTATTGGGCCTTGGAAATAAAAATCAACTCTTTGTCATTCAACATTATTCCAATTGATCTACTAATGAGTAGTATGTGTACCTACCATTTGTTTTATGCCAATAGCATGATGATAGAAGACTTACCATAAATTGTAGTGTTAGCTAAAAATTAAGTTATTGCAAATCATTTATGCAATTAATCTCTTGGTAGTTCAAACAAAATGTTCTCATTACTATATTATAGCAATGAATGTTCAATGGTTGAAATGTCATTTTAGAGATCTTACTTCCATTGTTTAAGAAATGAATTAATCTAGATCAATTATCCTTTTATATAGATCCTCATATTGGATTATTCTATTAATGGTGTCATAGTGTTCTAGATATGTGACATAATTTCTTAAATTTTAATAATTTAGATGCTAAAATGTAACTATTAGTTAGTGGAAGTTAACTATACTATCATTAATGTTTATATGAAAATAGATAGTCATGGGTTACACTAGACATGTGCATGCTTAAATATTAAGTTTATCTTTGCTAGTGGATTTTTGGTATACTTTGTATATATGTTCATTGAAGTAATAGATAATTATAGATTTTGATTAAGGGTTTAATAAGCTATGGAAACCTTAATTATTTCAATCGCTTATAAAATTTAATAACCCACCTCAACAATGAGATAATAATTGATAATCTTCCTTAATAAGCACTCAAGCTAATTTTTGAGACTAAATAAGTAATGAACTTTTGCATGGTCATATGCATGCTACTAAGATGGAATGAATGCCTATGATTTTTTAATAACATGACATGTTAACTAAAGTATAATTAAGCAACATGTGGGTGTGTGACCCTATGGTTGGCACCTAGGAGTGATCCTACAGCATGATGAGTGATCTTGCAGCATGATGAGTGATCCTATAGCATGATGAGTGATCCTGTAGCATGATGAGTGATCATACAACATGATGAGTGATCTTATATCATGAGGATTATATATCTCTTAAGGCCAACTATATGCTTATTCATTAGGGTGCTCAAGTGTGTGATGTCATCTGCCTGGAGTTAGTTATTTTGTAATTTTTCAAATCTATTGAGAATAATTATTTCTCCTTAGAGTTTCATCCTTTTTGTATGAGGCTTTCATCTTTTTTGGAAATTAGGGCATATTATTTTCCTAAATAACCTTGGATCATGATATGGTTATCTATGGGGGTAGGACACGGAGTAGTCCTCGTTGGGTGTTTTTCCCAAAAGGTTTAGATTCTTTAGCTTACATCATGTTGGCTTTAGCAGTGGATTAGAAACCTCCACTTTTTGTTCTCATAAGTGATAATACTTTCTATGAAAGTTAGTAAGATAGACCCATGTGTCTGGGATTTTGGATCCCATGCTCATGTATTGCAATTCCATCTTATACTATTTTCTTATCTAGAAAATGGCTAACCAGACACTCTTGGATGTACCTAAATCCATTCTAGTTATTTAGAGCCTTATCATTTTAGGAAATTTGATAGGTTGGTTGTGGGTTGCTTGTACTTTCATAAAGTTTTTGCACTACACTACACTATAGTAGGCCCCTTTTGTTATTCTATTATGTACTTTGATAGATAACTTTAAAAAAATAAGGTTGTTTTACCAATACAACAAGGAAGATTCATTGATGCCATCAATTTAATGGGATGAAGATAGTTTGGAAAATCCATGTAGTGACAAATATTGAGATAAGATAAAGAGGAATGTACTCCTGACTTGATTTAATGCAGGACAAAGTTGTATGCATGAGAGCTCAAGAATCTTGTAGCTCATGGGAAGATCAACATGAATCATCTTGAAGGGAAATTTATAAGAATCATCAAGCTAGGACAAATTTTCCCAATGCAACTCTTCATATATTTATATTTTATCTCCTCAATATAGGAAAATTTATACAATGTAATTTTTGTATAGGGACTATAGATGTAGTTGAAATTTGTACAATACAGGACTAATGTTTTCAAAAAATTCCCAATAATGTTTGCATATTTGGATAAGTAATGGGTGTTTAATCCCACTCTCATACCATATGGGTGATTATAACACTCTTATTCCTCATGATCACTCTATCAATCGATTGCCACAACACTTATATCAGTCTCACACATAAAAGAGAAATCTACCATGAATACTAAAATCTCTGATATTCATATTATGTGATTGTGTTATAATACACTAAAAGAGTTCTTATATATAGGAGAGAGAAAATAAAATAAACTTATTGACTTTTATGAATACTAAAGTCTCGCATATTCATATTATGTGAGTGTGTTATAATACACTAAAAGAGTTCTTATATATAGGAGAGCGAAAATAAAATAAACTTATTGACTTTCATGAATATTAAAGTTTATCATATTCATATTATATGAGTGTGTTATAATTAACTACAAGAGTGCCTATATATAGGAGAGAGAAAGTAAAAAAAATTATTGACTTTGGGTGATATAATTAATTATGAGCATCTCCCTAATTTTAACTCTCAACTAACTCTCTAATTATCCATAATTAGATCTTATAATTGAATATTATGCATTAATTAATTATTTACCTAGTTTAGAATATTTCAACAAAAATGTGATGTGGGTGATCTTTTTTGGTATCATTATGAGTATCCCTTATCACCTTCCATTAAAAACCCTTTCCATATACCTCATCTCAACTAATCTATTCTCCCACCCTTTATAGCACTAATCTAAAAACCATGACAACCTATCTAAATAAACCATTAGACTATTCATCGACTATCTCAACTGGACCTTGAGAGTTCGAGTACATGAAGGTTAACATGTGATTTTCTAAGCATATAATTTTAAAATTAGTATTAAAAATTAATGAATTTTATGGTATAATCTAAATCACAATATTTTATCCTACTCAGTAGAGTCAAGCATAGGAGGTACCAAAGGCATATTTTTTTCACATTCAACCAAGATAAGTCTGTTGTCAATGAAGTATGGCCCTGCACTACTATCAACCTATAGTGATCCTATCTCACAATATTATTATATTATTATTCTGATGCATCATGATTATATTTCTTCTTTTCTCTATCTTCCTATGTTAGTCACCAATCATAGTCAACCAAGACAAATTTGGGATCAATAAACTCAAGTCACTGGAAATATAGTCTAGCTAGGGTAGACCTATCTACTAGTTATTTTAGATTTAGTTACAAATCTTGAGTATGCAGAGCCACATATACTATTAATATCTATTTATAGACATCAAAGGTAGTCAACAAAGATCTAAATTTTAGCCAAGTACATTTCTTCTTAATGTTTATTAAAATAGTAGTTTTCCATGTTGATCAATTTCAAAATTTGGATTCATTACGTATATTACATCATTAGAATTTTGATATCTATCAAATTTTTAAACCTATTAGCACTGAGTACATTTTATTAATTTATCAAAAATAGGATAAAATAATAATGTGGTATAAAAAACACCTTAGATTAATATAATAATATAATTTCACAATTTTTTGTGATTCCAATAAAGAGTCACTTTCTTAAACAACATTTTAGGACTAGAATAATTAAAAATATATATCCATAAGGATGACCTTGAAAGTACAATATATGACCATAATCAAATACCTAGAATTTGATAGTTTCCCAAAAATAAACTAAGTCACATTTACATAATGGTTGATAGGTTCTTAAGTGTACATTAATTTGTTGATACCTAAAAATGTTAGGTTCCAAAAAAAACTCCAAGTTATTTATACATAGTGGTCACTAGGTTCCAAAGAATACTTCAAGTCACATGATACCTAGTAGTCACTAGGTACCCAAGAATACTCTAAATCATTGATATATAGTGGATGATAGGTTCCAAATAATCCCCTAAGTTTCTTATAGATAAAAGTCTCCAAGTTCTAAATAATATTCAAAGTTATTGATACCTAATGCTCATTAGGTTCTTGATAATATCCTAAGTTTTTGATACGTAGTGGTCATTAGGCTCCTAAACATTCTATAAACATGTTCATACCCAATATTTTCTAGGTTGAAACAACAAGTAATGTTTTCCCTACTAACATCCCCACTAAATTCTGACATGGAGAAAACATGGAAAGAGTGCAATCACAGAATTTTCAGGGACACTGCTAGAAATGCTTCTCAGGTGTTTAACTCCTTTGCTAGGACCATTTTGGAAAGTGTTACAACAGCTCATATTAGTGTTGTAGAGAAACCCCTATCTCAATTTGAAAGCTAAATTGCAGCCAAATGGAAGGTTTTAAACCTTATCCCTGGGTATGATAATTCCAAAATTCTATAGAGACTTCATACTAAATGGATCCCACCTAAACCTAATTGGATGAAACTCAACTTTGATGGGGCATCCAAGTTGAATGGTAAAGCTAGTAGAGGAGGAATTATAAGGAATGATAAAGGATGGATGTCTGTTGTCTATGCTGGTGGAATTGGTTGCCAGAGCAACAACTACGCTGAAGCTATGGCTTTACTATGGGGATTAAAGTTAGTTATATCCCTAGGAATAAGGAATTTGAATATTCAAGGAGATTCTAAGATGGTTATAGATGTTGTTAATAAAGCATCTAACATTGGAATCTAGCTAAAAGACATCATTACTGATATCCAATTTCTTTTACAAAATTTTTTTGAAGTTGAGATTTCCCATACCTATAGAGAAGGCAACAGGGTCGTTGATGTTTGTGCCAACCTTGGTCAACAATTCTTAGGAGGGAGGGTGTGGTGACAAGGTGCTCATATTCCCCTAAACATTAGGGAGATCATTCAGAAGGAGACGACAGATCAGGAATGATGCACATTGATGACAAGGATAGCTTTCAAAGGCAGTCCACGTGGAGAAGGCCATCGGGGATCTCTTAAAATGATAACCTTAGTACTTCCTTGATTATCATTATTAATTCTTTGTATCATGAGGTGGAGGCATGCGGGTCACATCATGAAAACCAAGGGGAAATTATTTTCAAGCATGGGAGTAGACAATGTCACCACTGCAGGGCATTTCATAAAATGAGCCTTCACATCTGCATTCAACACAAACAAAAGAAAGGGCTAGCTACTTGTTCGAAGCTGAAGGTAGAAATTAGGAATTTCACTAGCTACGTCTGCAATTATAGAATGGGGGAGACCATATTCAAAATGAACCTATCTCCTACTGTGAATTTAAAGACAATCCACTAGTCTACCATTATTGTAAAGGAGGTATCAGCCCATATTTGGAAACGCTGAATGGTTATGACAAAAATTTGTCTAAGCAGTTCACGAGATCCTAGTTGAATAGGCAGGTCACTGTGGGTAGTATTAGCTTTGAAATATCTAAAAAGGTGATTTCTATGGCCATGAGAATGACCATGCAGGGTATAAAGCTCCAAAGGAAAACCAAAATCCTGAATATGGCTAGCCACAAACTATTTTTGGGTGAAGGAGAAGAACTCATCCCGTATCAAGGAGGGTTCAAGCGCGCCAAACTTCTAGAGCCATGGGATGGAGTGTGCTTTAATCTCATGAAGTACTTCACTCTCGAGGGGCATTATACTAGGTTTTATAACTACCACCTTCCTTTGTTACATCATTTTAGATGCAATACTATTATCAGCTTTCCTTTTTACCTGCTTTCCTCCTTGGAACACTCTATCCTAAGGGTGAGAGCTAAAATGGCCAAGAAATTGGATATAAAACCTATTCCCCTACACCAGGGGCTTATTATCTGTCTCTACAATTTTCACCGTGCCTTTGAGCCAAACAAGAATATCAGAGGTGTTAGTGAAGACATTCCCTCCAACCCGGTGTCTGGTGATGCAATTGATGAATCCTGGGTTTCCCTTACTGCTACCAAAACCAATGATGTCCCTTTCTCCACCCCTGTTAAGACCCCTATTAATACCCCTGACTCCTTTTTGAGCAAAAAGGGAAAGAAGAGGAACGTTGATGGAGAAGAAGAAAATTTTGAAGAGACTACGGAAGGGACCCACAAGAATCTAGGCAGGGCCATGAGGGGCCAAGGTGGCAAACCTCACAAGCCTTCCAAAATTAGTAAGGAAGGTTTCCCTTCTGGAGTGTGCAGGTCAGGGTAGATTGCTGGGAAACCAGCCCTAAAGGCCAGACTGATTGATTATTTAGAAAGTGTTTTGGATGAAGCAACACAAGAAAAAGAGTCTGAAGAGCCAGAAATCCAAGAAATTTCAAAGGACACTGGAGGGAAACAGGGTTCTCGAGATTTTGAGGTCACTGAAGAGTAGGGTGCTGACACTATGGGAACTGTTGACAATAATGGGAGGATATATGTCGAGGAAGCTGGTGAGGGCATGGAGAATGAGACTGATTGGAAAATTGAAATTGGGGCCTTGAAGGATTGAATTCAAAAGCTGGAGAAGGTATTCGCCAAAGGCCTTCGAAATATAATTTTGTTGAATATGTCTATTCTAGAAGTGGTGGGTAATATTGGGAATGTTGACAACGTGGAGAATGAGAAAATTAATGATCTTGTTAATTCAATAGTTATGTAGATAAGACCTTTCTGACTCTGGTCTTTCCATCGCTTTTGTTTTGTTTCTGACGATTGTTCTCGACTATGTCGTTGTTTCTCTACAGGCATATTTTGTTTGCCTGCCTTCTTGTCTTTTTTGACTATATAGGGTTCAGCCCCTAGTTTGCCACCTTACTTAATCAAAAACATCCAACCTTGATTTTAGCTTCGTAAACTCGTAGAATATCCCATAATTATACAAAATTGACTTATAGTTGAATCAATCCAAATTATCCCAAAATATGTGTGATCCATGAAATATCTTAAGAAGCATTAAATGATCCACTATACTATATTTTTTTACTAAAAATAGAAACAACACATTATTCCTTACATAATAATTTAATTGGTCAATATCCCAAATTAATAATGTATCTTAAAGCAGACATACATGTATCACTAGTGTATAATTATTTTGAATCATTTTAACCCAATAATATTCAATTTTTCTCTCCCCATATGATTCATACCTTTGATATATCTCAAAACCATTTTTGTAGCTTGTCAATGACTTTCCTTCAAGGTTGTTATAGGAAATGTGAAACTAAAATAACTACAAAAAAATTATCATGTCTAGTGTGGGTTAGATAGATAAGAACTCCTAAAATTCACATGTATAATGTAACATCTACTATTGGTGAATCACAATAATCCAATATCTTGACTCCAAATTGATAGGGGTTCCATGTGGTCTTATAATATATCATATTAAACTCTATGATAAAAAATAATTACATAATTTTGTTAAGAGATAGATATATTTTCCACTTCTTGTATGATTTTAATTTTATGTAATAAATTAATATAATATCAATAATTTAAAATTATTTATTTAATTAAATTTTCATATGTTCAAGTGAAATCATCAAAATACATAACAATAATTATAACATTACCATTTTCATTCATGATGTATAAATTATGTTCATATTGACATTGTAGATAATTTATTAATGAAACACATATAAATATTCACATTCCAAGCTCGTAAATAATTTTTAGGTCCATAAAAAAACTTCTTTAACTTACATACAAATTTGGGATTTCCATATTTCTCAAATCCAAGAGTTGTTCCATGTATATTTATTCTTGAAGGTCCCCATGACTAAAATCACATTTTACATACATCTGATGGAACTCCCATACAAAATAATCTTCTAAATCAAGTACAATCCTAATAGATTCCATTTTTTCCACAAGTGCAAATTTTTATATGTAATCTATTCCTTTTTTTGTGAAATAAACTTCTCTAATGCATGCATTATATCTCTCAATTTATTCATTATAAGCATATTTTTATAATATATCAATTTTAATTTGAAAATAATCTTTCCCATTAGATGAATAACTATCTCCCATGTTTTATTATTCATTTACTCTTCATTCATGCCCTCTTCCATTCATAATTTTCTATATCTTATTCATATGTATGTGGATCACATGAATCCATCACTTTAGTTATGAGATAATAATTATTTATTTTTCTTGTAAAATAGTGGAGGAGTTTATATTATTTTATTTGGCTTCAGATATTAGTGTGGTTTTCCATTTAGTCATCTTCTTTACCACTTGAAAAATGAGTTTTTATTGAATCTCTTATATTTCAATCAAGTTATTATTATTAACTTCACATTCAAACACATTATAAAAATCATTATTATCTTCCATATGTAGAGTATCTTGTGTAAATTTGATAAATATGAGGAGTGAATTTATTATGCGAAGAGGAGGATAAGAATATGTTGATGATAGTGAAAAATAGTCTTGACATGTACTTTTTTATACATCTTTGAAAATTGAATTCTCATTGGATAAATAATCTTTTTTAGGACCCCTTTCTCCTAACCATTCTAGTTTGTATTAAGAAAAATCTCAAATACATGTGATTTATAAGTTGGCCCATTTTATATTTTTAACTATCCAAAATTAATGGGGGATAGTAGGTGTCTTGATTATAATAGCTTAAATAAAGGGATTGTCTATGAGGAAGACACATCTATTGAATATTTATATTGGTATGTGATCAAAGGAGGTTCCCCTCAGGGAGGCCCATTATACTTTGTAGTGAGATTCTATCATTTTCAATACATTATTTTTATTATATTTCTATTTTTTGCATTGGATATATTATGGTGTTACATTAATTTATCTACCAGAAGGTTTTTAACATCCTAGTATCAGATCTAGGTTGAATTTTTTTGTTTAATAAAAAGAGGGTAAAAACTTTATTAATCAAAGAGAGAAGTACAAATATAAAATCTACAAAATGCCCAAACAAGCCAAGAAACTAGAGATCAAGAAGTGGTCATGCAACATCTCACATCCTCTGTGACCAAATTCACCAAACCCTGAGCAAGATCCCCAGGTAAAATGTCCCAATCATCCACCAGCCAAGTCCCATTCTTCTTAGAAGCCCATTTGGCCAACCCATTAGCCACCTTATTCCATTCCTAAGGGATATGAGAGAAGGTGATAGAATCAAATAAATCTCTAAGACTAGTGATTTGATTAGCCACCACCGCAAGCTGCCAACTAACATCATCAAACTACCTTCTATTTATCAAGTCTATCACCACCTAAGAATCTAACTCATAGATAATATTATTCCAACCAAGGCCATATGCCTTCTTCAAATCTAAAAGAATATCCAAGGCCTCCATAAGATAATTAGAGTGCAGCCCCTTATATTCTGAGAAGAAAAACACAACCACCCCAGAACTATCTCTACCCACGCCACCAATACCAGCGTGCCCAGGGTTGGCCCTTGTAGACCCACTAGTATTTATTTTCAAGACTCCAGTGGGAGGGGGTAGCCAGTGCCCTTCCCTAGAAACCTTCCTTTTGGAGCACCTGCTTTGTCCAATCTTGGGCCTTCCAGACCCCCAACCAGAATCCCTAGATTATGATTTATTCGAATATCCCCAAGATCTATTGGATCTGACAGATCACATTTAGCATATAAGGTCTCTTATAAAGCCCCAATAATGTGAGACCACACTTGACCCACTAACAACTTCTTATCGAGAAAGACCCTGCGGTTGCGCTCCAACCAAATGTGCCATATAATCATACTAGGGCCAATTGGCCAAGCTATGTGTAGAAATGAAGTCCTCACCGGATGGGCCCAAATTTTTTCCAAAACTACTCCAGAGAAGAAGGGTGCCTGCACTGCAAACTCTAAGCTCCCCACCAAAAATGCTAAATAGTCTGAGCAAAAGGGCACTGGAAGAAAAGATGTGAAACCGTCTCAACATCTTTTCAACATAAAAATCCTAAGGAAGGGCCTTGGAAGCTACGCTTATAGAGATTATCCCAAGTCAAACACCTAGCATAAACCACTAGCCAAGAAAATAAATTGCATGTTGACCAAGATAATTTATTCCAAATATTTTTCCACCAAGGAACCTGTTGACGCTGGATATTGCACCCGGTGGCAGGAAAACAGGTTCCTGCCCTCTCCCTGCAACATGAAAACTCCTCTCTCACCTGTGGGATGGCGAAGCAAGAGAGGAGAGTCTCTAGGTATGGGCTAGTTCCCTCTGATGTATCTTGTTTGTTTCAGGCAGTGCAAAAATATAGATATATAGATCTACTGGGGGGATGAAAAGGGAAGAAAGTGCAGGAAAGCAAACAGCCTACTCTAAAAGAGGTGATACACCAAAATAAAGGTTGACCTTCCACATCCACTCTCAGAATCAAGAAAAATGCAAATATACTCTACACATCTGGCAGAAGAAACAAGCTACTAAGACTAACAGGGAGGCTATAATGGAAAATACATAACAGGGGTTTACCAAGGTGCTGTGGAATGCATGCTTACAAGCAACTTCCTCTGTTCTATCCTTCTCAAATATTGCTCTTCTCCTTTCAGCTGCAGGAATGGCCCTTGTAGATGACTGGTCTGTTGGCATTACCCTGTGAAAGCATTGAAAATAATGACAAAACACAAATAATACTCATGACATACATAGCAAACCTATCCAAGATGGAGGCAAACACTGTATTTTATTGATTTAGGGGGAGAAATTGCAGCGCTGTGCTCTTTACAAAAATGTGAGAAGATCCATGGAAAATGACTAAGTCTACGTATTTATATGGGAAGAACCAAGAGGAGCCTCATTGGGAAGAGGAAAAACACTATTGATGACATCAAAAGTTTGTTGAGACCATGCTTGTCACCTCGTTTTGTGTGTAGCCACTCTCCTCATTTTGCATGCCTTGTGTCCTCGTGAATTGTTGAAAGAGTCTCTAAAAGTTCTGGGCAGCTATTTGGCCGCTTGCTGCGGTGGGAGACCCTTTTGGTGTCCTCTGCATGTGGGTGCCCCTTTCTTCATTCACTGTCGGGGGTGGGTTTTTTGCACTCTCCGTCATGGGCAGCAGTTTCTTCTTCCCCGCCGTGGGCGGCAGTTGGGTGTTCGCCGCCTGTGGGCGGCAATTTTTTTCTTCTCTACCATGGACGGTAGTCGGGCGTTCACTGCCTATGGGCGGCCGTTTCACATTTTCCGCCATGTGGGTGACCATCCTGTTCACCCCACCGTGGGCTTGTTGCTCGGCAAACTTGGGCCGCTCAACTGCAAGTTGGCAGTCGCGAGTGGTGATTTCACCACCGACTACCATGTTGGCAGTCGCGAGCAGTGATTTCACCGTCGACTACCATTGTGGTGGTCGCAAGCCCTACCTTCCCACAAGCCCTTGCATTCTTTCATGTTTTAAAACCTTTGTATTTCATAGACAATTCCTGCGAACAAAAGTTTGTAGAAATGTTATTCACCACTTGCCATTTGCCCTTTTGTTTGTGCGACCCGACCCTTTGGATTTACACTACGTTGTGCCTAAAGGAACTTGGGAATTCATTAAATTTGTTGAACTCACTTGAAATTTGGACCTTGACCTAGACTATAATGAACCTAGGTCCCTTTCGTTACGAAGTGCCAGCCCTCTACTTAGGGGATGAACTTGAACAAAGCAAGCGCTAGACTGATCAAGAACAAGGTCATTGGACTAAAATGTTGAATTGAGCTGAAATAAGGCCACTGCACTGTATAACCCAGAAATGGTCATTTTCAAAAGCAAGGGGAGAAGGCAAACAATTTTTTGGCCTACGAGCAAAAATTTGGTCAACAGATTGGTGACTCACAGGGGAAGCGTGCTTGCCATGCTTAGGACCCAGTTGCCTTTGAATATCCATTGGGTGCAGAGTCAAATGGTGACTTTGAAGAGAGTTCACAATATCCTTTGAGATCCCAAAATCAAATATATAGAATTTACCCCCAAACGAAGGGAAACACACAAAGCTAAAAATAACTAGCTGTGTGAACTGCACTTAGGGAAAACAAGGGAAACTACAAGGGAAACTATGTATAGCCGAACAAAAAATTAGTGGCAATGCTTCAGATGTATCCCATTGACTGGAATACACAGTTCTTCACCATCCAACCTAGAGAGCTGGAATGCGTTATGCTGCTTGCACTGAGTAATCATGTAAGGACCGCTCCAGAGGGCATCAAATTTTGCATGTTTTTCGGGCTTAGCTCTATCTTCGTCCCATTTTAAGACAATGTCTCCTTCAGCAAAATTTTTTGACGAAGATTTCTTGTCAAAATGTCTTTTCATCTGTTGTTGGTGACTGATCATAGAGACCATGGCCCGATTCCTTACCTCTTGGAGCTCCATCAGTTCACACAATCTGACCTCCATGTTGCTTCCTTCTTCTAATTGCAGCTGATGAGCAAGGTCCAGTGCTTGAAATTCGAGTGAGATAGGAAGCCTTGCTTCCCTTCCATACACAAGCATAGATAGAGAATTTTTGATTGATCTCTTCGGAGTGATTCGATCGGCCCATAGAGCTATTTTCAACTTGGCATGCCAAGTTTTTTGATTTTCTTTCATGGTCCTCTTTATAATCCTGATCAGATTTTTGTTAGTGGACTCATCTAGCCCATTCCCCTGCGGGTAGTAATTTGACGAAGTGCTGAGGTATATACCATACCTTAGTGCCCATTCACTAGTTTTGGTTCCTAGAAAAGCCAAGGCATTGTCTGAAATTATAGTGGCCGAGACCCCAAAACGTGTCACTAAGTCCTCATAAAAATCCAAGACTGCGCTTTCATTCACTTCCTTCAAAGCAATGGCTTCCACCCACCTGGTGAAGTAATCCGTAGTAGTTAAGACCCACTTGTGTCTGGCACTAGAGGGAGGATTGATCATCCCTATGAAATCCAGGCCCCACTGCATGAATGGTTGTTCAACTTGAACGGGCTGTAGGGGCATGGCAGCCAATCACTGCTTTCCGTCAAAGAGTGCACACTTTTGGCACTTCCTTACCTAGACATGGGTATCCTTGAAGAGAGTGGGCCAGAAATAGCCAGCTCTCATTATTTTTGTTGTTGTGGTCTTAGGGGCGAAATAGTTGCCTGCTGGCCCATCATGAAACTCAGCCAATACCTTATCAGCGTGACTGGGGTCAATGCATCTCAAGAGAACCCCAGAGAGATCCTTCCTAAATAATACTCCATCAATCAAAACATAAGGAAGGGACTGAAGTTTAAAATACCTTCTTTCAGCCCTACCGAGACCCTGTGGACATTGGCCCGTAAGAAAGAAGCACCTCATGTCCAGCGTCCAATCTCTTATGATAGTTGGTTCTTCTGCAGTGGCTGCGTCATGGATCAGCAAGCTATCTTCATCCTTTTGTCTCAAATTTGTAGCTAGTTGTTCACATAGGCCCCTTCCTCTCACCAACTTGGTGATTTTGATGTCTATGTCGTACTCCATCACTTTGGTGATCCATCCTGCGCTTTTCTCATTTAAGTCTCGATTGGTCAAGAAATTCTTGATGCCAAGATGTGGAACCATGAGACAGATCTTGCTGTTCGACAACATATATCTGAATTTCTTCAGGCTACGCACTACTGCCAAGACTTGCTTCTCTACATAGGTGTACTTGATTTTGAAGTCCTCTAACCCTTGGCTGAAGAAGGTGAGTGGTTGCTCGAGATCGTCACTATTTTCTTGAGTAAGCATAGCAGATATCACTTCTCCATTGCTGAAGGTATAGAGATTGAGGTCTTTATTGAAGTCAAGGCTGATTAGAGCGGGAGCCTGGGTCAAAGCCTGTTTGATAGCTTCAAAGCTATATTTTCTTGGCATTGTCCACTTGAATTCTTCACCCTTCCTCAGCATAAAGGTTAGGGGTTTAACTATTTCAGCAAAGTTCGAAATGAACCTCTGAATGAAATTTATCCGGCCAAAGAAACTCTGCAGGGCTTTCTTGTGCTTTGGTAGGGACATCTCCAAGATGGAGCGGACTCTCTCGGGGTCAATAGACAAACCTTCCTTAGACACAATGTGGCCAAGAAGTTTCCCCTCATGAACAGTAAATACACATTTCTTTGGATTTAAGGAGATGCCAAATTCCCTACACCTTTCAAAAATTTGCCTGAGATGCTCCATGTGCTATCCCGCCTCCTTGGAGAAAACTGTTATATCATCGAGGTACACCAGCATGTTCTTATTTATCAAACCACTGAAAGCCATGTCCATGGCTCGCTGGAAGATAGCACCAGCATTGGATAGCCCGAAAGGCATCTTTTGGTAGGCAAACGTTCCCCATTTAGTGGTGAAGGCCATTTTGTATTAGTCACAGCCTCGCACCAGAATCTGATTATATCCCAAATAACCATCCAAGAGGGAGAAACGTTCAAAACCGGTTACCCTTTAGAGGATCTGCTCCATGTTTGGGAGGGGATAATGATCCTTTAAAGAGACTTTATTAAGGTCTCTAAAGTCGATGCACAGCCTGATCTCCCCATTTTTCTTTCTAATTGGAACCAAATTAGCCAACCATGAGGAATGTTTGATCGGAAATATAATGCCAGACTCAATCAACTTAACCAATTCTTTCTGCATAAAGAGCTTGATCATCAGATTAACAGGCCTCTGCTTTTGTGTAACTGGTTTCGTGCCTTCATCTAATTCAATAGTGTGTTGGGCGAGTCTTGGATCGAAACCTTTCAAGTCGCTATAGTTCCAGGCAAAAATGTCAGCAAACTCCTGACACAGCAAAATGAAAGCTTGCCTTTCTTGAAACGTGCAGACCTTACCAAGCACTAGTAACTTGTCCTTGAAGATTTCAACTTTTTCATAATTCTCCTCTTTGGTAGTGATGCATGCTTTGTCATCTCTTAGTTGGTCCTCTCCATTGAAAATACTTTCAAGTGTGACCAGACCCTTAGGGAGTTTATTATTTTTTAATTGAACAATCTGATTTCTATATTGCTGCTACAATTTTGCTTAATTGTGGACCGTGAACTCAGCTTCTTCCTGTAGGAAGAGAGCTATCTACTGGTCACTTTTGAAGACCTGCCAATTTGTAATATTATCTAGAATTAAAGGCCAAACCACCACTTTTAAATGGCGCGAACCACAATCCCTGCTTATCTCTTTTGAAACATCAAATTGGGCACCAACAGCTGTCAGCCTGCTTATTCTATTCACTGTGAATCGAGGTAATGTTAAGAGCAAGAAAGTCCTCCATCAAGTCCCAGACTCTGTGCTTGTAAGACTTCAGCAAGGAGTTCTTGTTCAGGTTTAAGCCTCTTATTTGGTTCACAATTAATTCATTGTCCCCTAGGATTTGCAGCTTCTTGATCCCTCTCTTTCTTACCCACTCAAGTCCATGAATCAAAGACTCATATTCTGCAACATTACATGTGCAAGAGAACTGGAAACAAAAAGCTGAAAAGTACTTTTCTTTAGAAGGGGAAACTAACATTGCCCCACCACCAACACCCAATTTACTTCTGGAACCGTCGAAGTACAGCTGCCACAGGCCAAGGTCTTCTTTATTTTCCTTCATTATATTGGGCATGACGGCACCTTCTTCATGCAAGCAATAGATGCCAAGGTCTGATTCCTCAATAAACTTATAAGGATCATGCTTGAAATTATCGCTTCCCCACTCATCCAAGAGTAGATCCGTGACTCCTTCAAGAGTAGAAGATGAAGATTTGTCTGTCTGAGACTCCTCTGGATCGATGATAGTGTAACTGACATTCACTGCCTTGGGTGAATAGGGCTCTAGGTGGTCCTTGTAGAGTGGCTCAGATTTGATTTTCACCTTGGTCCCGTACTTGGTTCTGAAAACCAGGTATGACCAATTCGCTGCTAGATAGCCCCCTATCTTGGACGTAAAGTCTCTAGACAAATAGATTGTGAAGTATGGAGGAACGTCTGCTACCACTATATCATGGGGAATTGAGAATGTCGGGTAGGCATGCAATGTTAAATTCAATCCTTTCAGGATTCTGACTGTCTTTGCAGGCGTCCCATCTAGTTGCAAGACTCCTTTGTTCATTGCTTCATACTTTAACCCCATCTTATCAGCAATGCACTTGGGCATTACTGAAGTGCTGGCCCCGCTATCAATTATGCAATTGTGTACTAAGAAATCCCCCATGATCAAAGATACATAAAAAGGGGGAGTCCTTTCTTCTTTCTTTACCTGATCTGAAGTAGAAGGCTGCCCATTTGTCATTAGGATGTTGTTAGTGCCTGTCGGGACAGCCTGTCGATCTAGCTCACGCAATTATTTCTTCAGTACGTCCCTTTGTCCTAGAAGAGACAATGAATCCCATAGAGAAATGCTCACATGCAATTTTTTCATTTGATCAACTATATTAACTTGGGGGTTGATTCCCTTCATACTTTCCTTTGGGTTGATCCCAACTGGAGCTATAGATTGGGGAGCTGGAGGTGCAAATAATTGTCTAGAAATTGGGGGCCCTTGAAATGGGTGTGATGAAGGATTCGTTGTTGCCTAAGGAGAAGCCTGCGCTTCCCCAACTTCTCTTCTTTTAAATCTCGTGTTGGCTACAACGCAATCAGCCTGATTGTCTGCAGCGCCCCTATGATTAATTGCACAGAGTTCACCATCTTCATGATTTATCAGGGTAGAATCTGGCTGAGTTTGATTGTTACTTGTGCTGGGTTGAACTGGAAACTCAAAAAATTGGGAAAAATCAGCAGCCTAATTTTTTGAATTCTGGAAGAAATTCATCATCTCATTCGTATGGACAGCTTGCTCTTGACCATGTCCCATGGTCGAACAGCTAGGCTATTCCTATACTAGATTGTTCTGAGTAGGAACCATGGCTTTAGATGATGAAGAGGGTCCTGAGTTATAACTTTGATAAGGCCTAGTTGTTGTGAGCTACCCTTGACCTTGATTATAGCCTTGAAAAGGGTTCCTAGGTGCTTGACCATAATGTTGATAACCCGAATTTGGCTTTTTATTTTGAGCTTGTTGTCTCTTAAGAGCTACAAGTTCATTTGACATGTTTTGCAACAGGCTTTTAACCTCATGTAGTTCATTTGATGGAACAGCAGCTGGCTTCTCAATGGTGGGCAGGGGAGTAATTGTGGGAACAACTGTCTATATAGGGGGCAACATCTCTGGTAAAAGTGGTATGTGGGGCCTAGGAGCGATCTTTCCAGCTTGTACCAAGCAATTCTCGGCTGCTATGGCGACGTCATAAGCAGCAGGCAATATGTGTCCTCCCATAGATTGGATCATCACAGCAATATCATTGTTCAATGCTTTTAGATAGTATAGGAAAGCGTAGCTGGGAGTCGACCTTACCAGGATGGGAATCCTATCCCAAGTCTTTTGAAACCGCGTGTTGAAGTCCTACATATACTCGTGTGGAGCTCTTTTTATAGTCGTCAGCTGCTCGGCAAGAGAGAGGCCGTCACTTTTTTCCCCAAAATGATCAGTTAAATGAGTGCCCAATTCGTTCTAGGAATGTATGGAATTCACAGGCAAGGTGCCGTACCAATCGAGAGCTTTACCTTTCAGAGACAAGGCTAGCCGTCTGATTGCAATATTTTCTTCTGTTATATTGTGAATATTACAAAGGTTGGCAATATTCTTGATATGCTCAACAACTGTAATAGGTCCCACTCCATCAAAAGAAGGCACATTTTTTAGAGCTGTTCTGGGAATTGGATCATAGCGTGGGAGGTTTAAAGGGCTCTCACCACGAAAAGCTGCAAAAGGCAATGCCATGGCTGGAACAGGGTGTATTTGTGGCTGAGCTGGGTTGGTGTTCCTAGCAACAAGTCTAGGAGGATTTACTAGTGGATAGGGGCGAGTTCTTTAAACCTGAGCTTTTTAGCAGAGTTTAAAGGTAGTTCAATGAATATAAAGGGGACCCTTCTTGAAGCTGACCTTGTGGTAACCTTTGGCATAGAAGTTTAAGTGACTAGTCTGAACTAAGCTCTCACCAGTGGAGTCGCCAGATGCTAAAAATCTTTGAAATGACTGTAGCAGGACCAGCATCAATCCTGAAATACTACTGCGTTGAAAATTATGGTCCCACTGGGTGTGCCAAAACTGTTGACGCTGGAGATTGCACTCGGTGGCAGGAAAACAGGTTCCTGCCCTCTCCCTGCAACATGGAAACTCCTCTCTCGCCTGTGGGATGGCGAAGCAGGAGAGGAGAGTCTCTAGGTATGGGCTAGTTCCCTCTGATGTATCTTGTTTGTTTCAGGCAGTGCAAAAATAGAGATATATAGATCTACTGGGGGGATGAAAAGGGAAGAAAGTGCAGGAAAGCAAACAACCTACTCTAAAAGAGGTGATACACCAAAATAAAGGTTGACCTTCCACATCCACTCTCAGAATCAATAAAAATGCAAATATACTCTACACATCTGGTAAAAGAACCAAGCTGCTAAGACTAACAGGGAGGCTATAATGGAAAATACATAACAGGGGTTTACCAAGGTTTTGTGGAATGCACGCTTACAAGCAACTTCCTCTGTTATGTCCTTCTCAAATATTGCTCTTCTCCTTTCAACTACAAGAATGGCCCTTGTAGATGACTGGTTTATTGGCATTACCATGTGAAAGCATTGAAAATAATGACTAAACACAAATAATACTCATGACATACACAGCAAACCTATCCAAGATGGAGGCAAAAACTATATTTTATTGATTCAGGTGGAGAAATTGGAGAGTTGTGTTCTTTACAAAAATGTGAGAAGATCCATGGAAAATGACTAAGTCTGCATATTTATATGGGAAGAACCAAGAGGAGTCTCATTGGGAAGAGGGAAAACACTGTTGATGACATCACAAGTCTGCTGAGACCATGCTTGTTGCCTCATTTTGTGTGCAGCTGCTCTCCTCATTTTGCATGCCTTGTGTCCTCATAGATTATTGAAAGGGTCTCTGAAAGTTCTGGGCGGCTATTTGGCCACTTGCTACAGTGGGCGGCCCTTTTGGTGTCCTCTGTATGTGGGTGCCCCTTTCTTCATTCACCGTCAGGGGCGGGTTTTTTGCACTCTCCATCGTGGGCGGCAGTGTCCTCTTCCCCACTGTGGGTGGCAGTTGGGCATTTGTCGCGTATGGGCGGCAGTTTTTTTCTTCTCCGTCGTGGGTGCCAATCAAGCGTTCACCGCCTGTGGGCGTCCATTTCACATTTTCTGCCATGTGGGCGGCCGTCTTATTCACCCCGCCGTGGGCTTGTTGCTCGATGGACTTAGGCCACTCGACTGCAAGTTGGCAGTTGCGAGCGGTGATTTCACCACCGATTGCCATGTTGGCAGTCGCGAGCGGTGATTTCACCGCTGACTGCCATTGTGGTGGTCACAAGCCCTGCCTTCCCACAAGCCATTGCATTCTTTCATGTTTTAAAACCTTTGTATTTCATAGACAATTCCCGCGAACAAAAGTTTGCAAAATGTTATTTGCCACTTGCCATTTGCCCTTTTGTTTGTGCGACCCGGCCCTTTGGATTTACGCTAAGCTGTGCCCAAAGGAACTTAGGAATTCATTAAATTTGTTGAACTCACTTGAAATTTGGACCTTGGCCCAGACTATAATGAACTTGGGTCCCTTTCGTTACAAAGTGTCGGCCCTCTACTTAGGGGATGAACTTGAACAAAGCAAGCACTAGACTGATCAAGAACAAGGTTGTTGGACTAAAACACTGAACTGAGCTGGAACAAGGCCACTGTACTGTATAACCCAGAAATGGTCATTTTCAAAAGCAAGGGGAGAAGGCGAACAATTTTTTGGCCTGCGAGCAAAAATTTGGTCAACAGAACCTCAACACTACCCAAGCCTATCTGTCCAAAACATGATACCCTAAGGCAATAGTGAACTTCCCTTTTGGATCTGGACCCCAAGCTAGCACATCCTACTCTAGGAGAGAACAATAGACTCTATCAGCCAAAATAGAGGACAACTTCCTCCTATCCTCCAAAGATCCACCCATGGGCCAATCATGCATATCCTTCCACTGGTAGACAATAGTTTGTCCCAAAAACTGAGGGGCTTTGAAATCCATCACTCTGTTCCAACCAGCCTGAATAAAAATCTTACATAAGTCCCCCAAGTGAAGGTATGAGGAGAGGATAGGCAAAAATCCATCCCAAGAGTCATGCCAAAAAAGAGCATCAGAGCCTCTATTACAGATCCAAAATAGACCTTGTTTAACCATCGCAACCCCCCTCTTGAGAGTATCCTAAATCATAGAACCTCTCCCTAAAAGGCTAAAATGAGGCCCTCATTGCCCTCTACCTCTCCAAGGTACTTGAAGGTAAGGACCCTAGCCCAATACTGATGCTGATATGAACACCATCTCCAATATAGCTTAGAAACCAAAGCCTGACCACTCTAATCTATCCTACGCAAACCTCGACCACCATCTTGCTTTGGCCGATAAATAACTTCCCACTTAATTAAGCTCCACTTCTTCAAAAGGAGATTCCTTAACCAAAGAAACTATTGACAGAGGCCCTCAAAATCTTTGATGAAACTTGAGGGAGCCAACAAAACAAAGCACTTGTATATAGGAAGGGATTGAACCATGGAATTCAATAGAGTAACTCTTCCAGCCATAGATAACCATCTGTAGGTCCAGTGACAAACTAGCCTACAAAATTTATCCATCACATCCTGCCAAAAACAATAGGGGAGTGGGCACACATCCAGAGGGATGCCAAGGTATATAAAGGGAAGTTTTCGTACTTAAAACCTTAAGATCTTGGCAATATGCTACTAAATAAGCTTGGGAGTGCTGAAGAAATAAATACAAGACTTACTTTCATTAATGCTTTTACCTAAGGCAGCCAAGTAACAATCTAAAATATGATGCAAAGCAACCACTTCAGCCACCTTAGCGACACCCATCAAAGCTGTATCATCCACAAACTACAGATGTGTTTAAGGAGGAAGAGAATTGTTCCATTTCCAACCCTGAAAGAGCCCATCTATAACACAAGACTTAATGAACCTCCCTAAACCTTCAGCCATCAAGATGAACAAGTATGGGGATAAGGGGTACCCTTGTCGAAGGCTTCTAAAAGTACCAAAAAGATTTGAAGACTCCCCATTTATGAGGATAGAAAATGAGGAAGTCCCCACACAACTCATGACCCAATCAACACACTCACAATTGAACCCAAAGGCACTAATAATTTTGATCAAAAAACCCCAGTTAACTCTATCATAAGCTTTAGCCATATCCAACTTTATAAACATAGTCTTTTCCTTAGAAGAGGCCATAGAGTGAATAGTCTCAGCCACAATAACTACTCCATCCAAAATATATCTACCTGTAACAAAGCCTCCTTGTTCCTCTAAAATCAACTTATCTAGACATGGCTTCAAACATTCAATAATTAGCTTTGTAATGATTTTATACACCACATTGCATAGAGCTACCGGTCTAAAAAGATCTAGTGAATCAGCACCCTCGCATTTTAGGATAAGAGCAAGAAACATGGCATTCATGGCTCGCAACATTTACTTATTCCTAAAAGAATCTTGCACTACCTCTAAAAGATCAAGGTTGATGACTTCCCAAAATTATTGAAAGAACTCAACCGGGAAACCATCAGGGCTAGGAGCCTTCCCTTTTTTCAAACGAAACACCACATTCTCCAATGCCCTCAAATAAATAGGTTTAAGAAGAGAAGCATTCATATCCGTAGTCACTAGAGAGCGTATACAAGCCACGATAGAGGCTTCCTCTTCACTAGAAGGCAGGGTATCTTCAAAAAAGAGAGCAGAGAAAAAATGAACCGCCTCACTAGAGATCCCCAAAGAGGAAGAAAGAATAGAACCCTCAGGAGAGCAGAGAGAAGAGATAAAGTTACCTTGTCTTTGAGCCTTCACCAATTTATGGAAGGAGGTATTCCTATCCCCTTCCTAAAGCCAATCAACATGGGCCTTCTATTTCCAAAAAATTTCCTCACAAAGCTCCCATTCCTCAAGGTCTTTCACTGTACTGACCTCAAGTCTACTTAGATTCGCATCTAGACCTTGGTCTCGAATCTACCTAGTAATAGAATCCAAGTTCTCCTGGGCAACCCTTTTTCACTGAAACACATTTCTACATTGATACTTATTCCAATGTTTTAATTTATACTTCACATATTGAAGCCTTTTCACAAAATAGTACATCACTGTACCAAAAGCAAGTCGTCCTGCAATCCACCAGCTAGAAACCAAGTCAAGAAGACTCTCCTCCCTGAGCCACATAAGCTGAAATCTAAAAGTTTATTTCTTAGGATGATTAGCCAAATAGGTAGAGAATTTAATCAACCAATGGTCTAATCCTCACCAATCTAAAATTTTAAAACTTGACAGCCACTTGTCACCCACCCAAAAATAGGACACAAGAAACCTGTCTAACCATTTAGAGATGGCATCATCTCCAAGCCTCTTATTATTCCAAGTAAACAAGCCATTTGAAGGTTTAATATCCATAATCCAGATTCAAGCCACGTTATCTCTTAGAATGTCAGAAGAAGGGTCCAAAGGAGGCATGCCCCCCTTTTCTCCTCAAGGGAAGCAATTGCATTAAAGTCACTTACCATAATCCAGGGAAGGAAAGGATCCAATGATCCTAGAAAATTGATATGTGACCATAGGAGAGTCTTTCTAGGGACATCTATCAGAGCATAAATGTTAGAAAGAAGAATTCTTTCCACTGTCTCCAAACAAATTACAACTAGAGAGATGGAAAATCTACTAGAGATCCACCAAATAGGAGAAATTTGTTGAGGATCCTAGAGGCAAGCAAGACCCCCTGAGCTGCCTTGCACACCCACACACTAGCAATACCCTCTATTCCAAATCTTAGAAACACACTGCATCATACCATCCATAGATAACTTTGTCTCCTAGAGGAAAATTAGATCCAAAAACTGAGCACTAACCAAGTCCCGAATAGCCTTTTGTCTAGGGATGCTATTCATACCCCTTACATTTTAAGCTAACACAATCATCACGAAGGGTGAGAGAAGTGAGTATCCAATGTCTTCACCAACCTAGATTCCACCAATGTCTCTCTAGCCAACTTAACTTTCTCCTGATCCTTCTTCCTCCCCACCTTTTAGGGCTTATCAGGAGCACCCTTTTTCAAAGATTTTTACTGTAAACCCAGAATAGATGAAGAAGAGAGGTCTTTTTTCTTACCAGGGTCTTCCAAACCTAATCCATTAAATAAACTCACCCTTTCATTTGAAGAGGCCATGGGGGTTTACACTAAACCACAAGAATCCCTAAACCTAGCATCGAGGGGAGAAGCAACTGAATCCATCACCACCCCAGAATCCACCACAGGATCAAGGACTGAGGTAGTGATAGGCAAAGACTCAGAGTTATAATCAACTAAAGGAGAGGCTTCAACATGCATGTCATAATAAACCCCCTCCTCCTAGACTAATTCATTCAAAACCTCAAACTTGTTAAAAGTCTCCTCCTCTTGACGATCCCAAAGAGTCCTCTTATGTCCTCGATTCTTGTTTCATGCCTTAATTGGCACAAAACCATCTTTATCCAATACCACCCCCTGCATGGGTGCTTTACCCTTTTCTACCCTTAGAATAGATAGAGCCTTTACATTATCTAAACCATAAGCACCTGAGGCATGAGGGCATCTCCTTAGAACATGGCCATACTCATGGCATAGCCAACACCTGAAAGGTAAAGTCTCATAGTCTACCTATTGAGTCCAGGAGCTAGACCCAATAGTGAGATAAATAAAATCTAGCAGAGGCTAGCTTAGGTCAATCTCCACATAGACCCAGGCATAGGAAAAAATTTACTTCTCCAGAGTTTGTTGAGACGGGCCAATAGGATTCCCTAATAGCAACGCAATTAATTGTAGAATATCTTGTCTCTAACATTCCAACGGTAATCGAGGAAAATGAACCCACACCGGCACCTTCAAGGGTAGTTCCTCTATAGAATTAAATCTTGTGTGTCAAGTCTTCATGAAGAGGCCAACCTGATTATAAAAGTAGGGCCCTCTCTCAAAAACCTTGTTACGATCAGAGATACATGAAAAGACCACCATAAAGAAGTTATTCACAGCGAGCAAGATTTCAAAATCACCTTCTGGATTCCATGACTTATAAATCTAGGGTTCTAAAAAAGACATCAAAACCCTTAATCCCATAAATTTGTAGATTAAATCATGTTTTCTATAATATTCTAGGTCCTTGGCTACTTCCTTTATTTGAATCACCAGCTTCAGACGAACTTGAGCACTTTCCAAGCATCCATTTATCTTGTGCAATTTCAAATCACCAGTGCTATAAAATCCAACATCAGGGGGGGATGAAAGAGGAAACCCATCACCAGCCCTAGCCATAGCAGCATCCCCAGATGTCTCACCCAAAAGCATAGAGCCTTCCATTTGAAAACCCATAAAACCCTCGTGCCCTAGACCAGCCCTGAAAAAAGTGCATGCACATGAATAAACCCCCCCTGAAAGCTTAAAAACCCCACCCCTTTCTGAAAACAACCCCACAGGGCCTAATTTTCAAGGAAAATGTGTGGGATGTAGAGATCAAATGCCTATAGACCGTGACCTATTATAAGTCACGGGACTACACAAAGCTCCCGCACACACGCTCCATCTTTTGCTCGATCAAGTTCATCGAATCTAGGTTGAATGTTACAAACTTGCTTGCAAAAAAGTTAATGTAACAATATATTATATCCAATATGCATAGAATATAAATATAATAAAAATATTTTATTAAAAATGACATAATCTCACTACAATTACAATGGACCTCTTTGAGGGGGCAACCTCCTTTGAGCATAACTCAATACAAATATTCAATAGTTGTGTTTTCCTCATAAATAAGCCCTCTATTTAAAATATTCTACTCAATATAACTACTATCCCCATACATGTGTGATGATTTAAAATAAAAAATGGGATGGCATACAAAGCATATGTATTCAATATTTTATTAATGATACATAATACAAACTAGAATTGTTAGGATCAAGGGGTCCTAATAATCTCTTCTTATGATAACAACATAAACGGCTATATCACATAACTTATATGTTGTAGATGCCTTGTAGTACCCCATCACCATGAATTTTTAGATTTTTAGGCCCAACTTATTTATTTTCTTATCTAGAATGTGAACCTAATAAATGCAACCAAAAACCTTGAAAATTGGTCATGGTAAGCTTTTACTTATGCCATTTTTCATGGGGTTGATATCTCTAATAGCATTCATGAGAACCATATTAAAAAAATAGTTTTCATCATGTAATTATTTCCATTATAATTTATTATGTAATTCCATATATTTTGTCATTCATCTAGATATTTAAGAGTTGTGTTCTTTCTTTCAACTACACCATACTTTTATTTTAGCATGAATTAGACTTGAAACAACAACAACAATAATAATTCTTAAATGGAAAGACAACATGAAACCCCAAGGGATGGATATTCAAAAAGGATGGGTTTACTAGAATGCTTTATAAAAATGGTTTTAAATTATTCCAAATGTTATTTAAAATATCTAAAATAATGGAATAAGTAAAATCTATGTAAATATATACCTAGGTGCTAATACTCTCTCTCTCTCTCTCTCTCTCTCTCTCTCTCTCTCTCTCTCTCTCTCTCTCTCTCTCTCTCTCTCTCTCTCTCTCTCTCTCTCTCTCTCTCTCTCTCTCTCTCTCTCTCTCTCTCTCTCTCTCTCTCTCTCTCTCCTCTCTCTCTCTCTCTGTGTGTGTGTCTGTGTGTGTGTGTGTGTGTGTGTGTGTGTGTGTGTGTGCATGCGTGCGCACACGTGAGTGCATGCGTGTGATAAAGAGATCTATTTATTGAAAGTAAAAATTAAAAGATAAATTTAAATAGAAATATGCAAATGGTTTTTAATTTACATGATTTTTAATGTATTGAGTAGGAATGATGGAAAAATAATCTCAAATAATGCAAAAGAGATCAGATAAATTTGGTATTGATATTTGATGATGAATAATTTCATATTTTCATAAAAAGAGAAGTCACTAGATACAAAATCAAAAAGTGATAAGTAGGGCCAAAAATGGCCAAGATGATTAAAAAATGGCTCTTAATATCTATGGGATCTAAAACCTTTACCAATAACATATTTATAGAATAATATCTATAATAAGTATAATTTCATGCAAAGATGATATTTTTCATTCTCTTTTGGTGTAACCATAATCTAACCTCAACACCTTGTAATAAATCTAAGATAAAATGGAAAGTTTGAAGTAAATTGGCTAGGAACTTCTTGATAGTTACAACTACATAACACTAATGAGAATAGGGGCTCAATGTAGTTCTAGTGTATGTGGGTGACCCAACTCAAGTGCTATAATACTCCACATAATTTATCTATTTTAATATATAATTATATATTCTCTTATGAAATCATTTTCTTGGTAAAAATATACCATAAGGATTCAAAAAATAAAAATGGGAATAACATCAAAATGTGCCTACTCCTTGAAAAATGCATAATATATATGATCAATTTAATTATTTTTGGATTCTAATAAATTAATAAAGGTACATGTGTATATATATAATCCTTTCAATTCAAATTGGAACATTTTAGATCCTGATATTTCCCAAGACATTTTGGGACCCATTTAAAAAATATATAGATATATAGAGGATTTCGAAGGATTCATAGGTTATTTGATTTTTCCTATAGGGTTCTTTGAAATTTCCATTGTATGATGGTGTCTTTTTGGTATTGTCCTTGATTATAGGTTCACTATATCCTTTATTCAAAATTAATTCTTTGGTTTACTTTTGTTATCATAGTTCATTCAAATTCCATTTCAATTTTTTCATCCTTCAAGTTTAGGATCAATGAATAGGTCATGTTTGTAATTTATGTTTACAATTTTCATAATTGAGTGTCCATAATCCCTTACAACACCTAGGTCCTAATTCCCAATGTTCATATTGAATGATTGTGTCCATTTTTAAAATTAATTTACAATTTTATAACTCCTTCACCCCATACATAATTATGTTTATCTTGTATAAACTCTAATATGTCCCTAAGATTGTGTTCACTTGGTCTTAATAAATCCTATTAGGGTGAACACCTTAATTAGTTAATACTACTGGCCAAAATTTTCCATAAGTATTTCCATGTTTTTAATCTTTATCATATATCTTAATTTATTTTCATCAAGTGGTCATAACATAGTTGGTCATTTGTGAAGTATTATACCTAAAATATGTTTGGTTCAAACATGAGCATAGACATAGTGGGGACTTGATGAATATTTTTTTCATTGGTCTCAATACAAAATTAAGGTAAAATGAGAAGTATAATGGATCCATACAATCCAAATTAAGGTTGAGATGTAGTAGGTGACTCCATGAAAATGTGGCCAATTAGTACATTCCATGTGCTATGATCTAAATGTTATAGTATATATTAAATAAAATAAAGAAGTTTTTGGAGCTTATAACCACATGGAAAACTAAAAGTCTACATGTGTCTCATTTAAATTATCATTGGGATATGCAATGAGAGAGGTGGCATCAAATAACTTCTTGAATGACGTAAATATATGAACATGAAGTTAAATTTGACATCTTCTAAACCATTATCCCATGAATAAATCACCCCATGATGTTATGACATGGATGGCCATGATAATTCTAAATGTTGGATTAAAGACCACTTGGATGCTTTTGGCTTTATATTTTCCTTTGTTTTGGTGCATTCAGATCTAGGTCATGGTCTATTACTCTTGGTGAAATGGTAAAACCCTAAATTTCCATCTGCAATATAACCTTGTGGGAAAATGCGTTAGTTGGAACATGGTGTTGGGATGACCCATAATGACCCCACTATTAAATAGCACTACCTACATAGCCAATACTCTAAAAGGGCTCATAACCATAATAAATATAAATAAATATTAGATTTATGTGATCTTACCACATGTCATTCTAATAAGAATAAATATGGGTCATAGGATAATATCTAGCTTGAAATACTTATTGGGTTGGATTAAGCCACGTGTTCATAGTCAAATCAAAGGTGAATAAGCCACATATGCAAAAAAATATAAAGGAAAAATTATGTCAAGAGTATATAAAAATAATAAAAATCAAATAATGTCCCATGAAATCCATAATTTATATGGTTCATGTCCAATAAGAGGTCACAACCTGGAATAATCAAAGCATGCCACATGTTACCCTATGAAACTATAGAAAATGTGTCCCATGTAAAATAAAGTTGAAAATGTAAAATTCACAAGGGTCAATTTATGACTAGTAGTTATTGTTGATACAAATGGAAAATTTAGGTAGGCTTCTAAGGATATAAATTTTATATCTAACATGACCACACATCTACGCATCCATATAAGTATAAAACCAAAGAAAATGAGATTTTTTTTAACTCTTCATGGATCCCATGCTCTAATATTAATAAAATGTAGTCACATGTCATGATTTAATTGGGCATGTTTGTAATCCAAGCACAGGTAAAAATATGTAAAGGAATAAATTATAATTTTATTATAAAAAACATTTATACATTAAAATTTGATTAGGCTTACATCATGTTTAACTAGAAGATCTAAAGGTAGTTTACATAACCCGTTTGCTCATGATACTCAACCAAAAGTAACTACCAACAAATCACTAAGTAATTAATGATCAAATTAGTTACTATTAAATAATGATATAAATTTATTTATTGAATGGGGTGTCTCACTATAAGATGCATGCCCAATATAATTAACAAGTTACAACTAATAATAAACATTGGATCATGTAAACTAACAAAACCCATTGATCATACCTTTGGAAGATTAATCATATTTAATAGTTGTCTACAAAAATCTTGATTAATTTTAATTGTTTTTATATCATTTTACATGGGTACCTCATTAGGCCTAGTTTCTTGGACCTATTTTTATGAGCTTAAGACTTCTTAGATTTTATTACATAACCTAAGTTAATCTTAAAGGGGTGTTTGCATATTTCATGTTCACACATGTTGTGAAATATATCTTAGGTATATTTTTTACTAAGGTGTGATTTAATATGTTCATTTATTTTTAAATCACATTTAATGTTGTTATCTATCCTCACGTGTGAGAATAGTTAGGTGTAACTTGAGGAATGATACCACCTTTTATTCCACCAATAATAATCTCCCACTCACTTGTTGATTTTCATATATAAGGAACCTTTGTATCCTTGTGGAAAGTTATAATATATCTTATGAGCATCTCTTGAGTTGGTGGATATGTATTCTCTTAGGAGATCTTGTGTTGGTGAAACCATTATTGGTTAACTACATACATTGTATACTACATTTAGTTAATATGGTGTCTTTAAATTAGTGAAACTCTTTCTCACTTATAAGTACATATATGTGGTTTTGTATACTTCAAATTTTTCTTTGGAAATTTTCATTTATAATATGGCATCATAATAATTTCTAACATTGTTTTCACAACCATATTTCATGTTTTTGTACTACATCTTGAAGAGTTATTATATTTTATCTTTGTATAAAAATTAGACATGGTTTTGTTCGAAGCATGTTTTTTCACCTTGCCTATTTAGTTATTTTGTAACTCTCACTCTAGTATTATTATTATCATGTTTTTTCTACACAGCTACCACATTGACACATTTGGAAACATTGACTTGTTTTGTCTTCACTCCCTATTTAGCATTACAAGAGGTGTTGTGTAGTGCTAATAGTTCTTGGATACTCAAATTATGATATGAACCTTTTTTTTATTATGTGGAAGAAGAGGCTAGTATCAAAATTCAAAATATTTTTATTGATCCATCTTTTTTAGTATTAAAATTCATAAACTATTCAAAATTTTGATACAATAAATATGGCTCAAAAAATATTTTTAAATTTGGTACCAACCTATACATTCAAATATTATACATGAAAATACACAAGGTGCATAACTTACTTAAAATAACCAAGAAGCATTAGCAGTACACAACACACATTGTAATGCTAACTAGGGAGTGAAAAAAAACCAATGTATTCAAAGGTTTCAATGTGTTAGGTGCATAAAAAAACAAATAAAAATCCTCAAGTGAGAGTGACGAACTTATAAATCATGTAGATATAAAAAAATATGAAAGATGAAAAAAAACCCTCCAAATGGACTTAGATCTAATTTGTAGGTAAATATAATACCTAACTATTTATCATGATTTACTTAAAATGAAAAATTTGGTCCCAAAAACATGTCAGATGGCCTAAAGGTCATTTTCCCCATGTTGTGTCATTTTATCCTATTTTAATTCTCCATATCATAACCAAAATTGAATTATTTGGCTTGACAAACGATCTCATGATGCCCATTCTAGGTGAAACAAAAGTCAAAACTGACATTATATGGCACGTTAAATTCAATAGGAATGTATAATATGCACAAAAAATAATCATAAATTAAATATGGTAAAAATATCTTTAATAGGACTCATCCATATGTATATCTAAAAATGAATTAAATTTAACCAAAGAAAGAACCAAATGTGAAATAATGTGAGATGGAGATTACGGATCCAACTCTGATACCAAATTAGTTTAACACATCTATGATCACATATTAGAAATGAGAAGATCCTAGGAAAACTCTTAAATGTAAACATCCACACATATGTACTCAAAATAAGTATAGAGATTCAATAATAAAATGACATTGTATTAACTACTGTAATACACAATGTATGTGTGAAACCATCAATGGTTGTACCAACACAAGATATCCTATGAGACTACATATCCACCAACTCAAGAGATGACTCTAAACTCTATGATATCTTTGCACAAGGAAGAAAAGGTTCCTTGTATATGAAAATCAAGACGTGAGTGGGATATTATTATAGGTAGAGTGAAATGTAGGATCATTCCCAAAGTTACACCTAACCCTTCTCACAAATGTGAGGATAGATATAAAAATATTAAATGTATATTGAAAAAATTGTGTACATATTAAATCACATCTTGGTAAAAATGCTGCCTAAGTTGGACTTCACATCAAGTGGAAACATGACACATACTATTAATTATCAACATTTATTATTATTAACTATCAACACTGTATTATTATTTTTTTAAAGGAGGTGTTTTACTAAGAATTGCATGCCTCATACAGCTAATAAAAACTTATAATAAACATTCGATCACAAACCTAACACACCTTATGATCTAAAGGGGACCATAAGATGTGTGTATGAATGAACAATCAATAACTATAGTATGAAAACCACTTGCACACCATACTATGTATTAATAAACATGTGTAAACACACCCATTAGAATCACTACAATCTAACATCCTATGCCCTATGAATTTTAATCCTTAAAATATCCTAACACTACATGACATGGTGATGACCATCATCCTAGTATTATCCATGCATTTAATCATCTATGCATGTAATATGGTATAATCATTATCATGTGAGTACTCTACTATAATAACCCTATCTTAGTGATAATTTGTAACATCCTCATGTATGACACATGTATGTGGATGTGTAATAATTATAACCACTTTTAAAATAATAATTATGTTTAAAACTTATCCCAATCTATAAAATCACCTCAAAGACTAATCTAAACCCTTTCCCTATCAAATAAGATGTGATAAGTCCATAAATTTTTGGGTCACCAACTGGCTCCACATATTTAGATATAAAATAGTTAAAAAAACTAAAATCAGGAAAGAAAAAATCAAATGTCTATCATATATCTAGAAGTTCCATTAAAACATAACTCAATCTCAAACCTAGTAGCGAACTCAAGATGTGTTAGTTGTTGGCTTTGTCATCCTATCAAATCCTGATGTACCTATAACCCTAAATTCAACATGGTTGTATCTAATATTACTAGTAGAATGAAACATTTTTACACTCATAGTTTTCAAGCATGAACTTCATAGTTTCATATTTAAAGTAAAAACAAGGCGTTGGATTTAGCCAAAAATGCACCTATTATATATTATATTCCTTGCTTCTCCACGTTTTAGTTCATTGTTATAAAATTTTATAAAAAGAGAATCTAAATTAAAATAAAATATTTATTGATGAACTTAGAATGTTTCAAAACCTATGGAATGAGTGGATACACTACTATTTTTGTGCAAAACATTAACTAGAATAAAAAAACACTTAGACAAAGCCCAAAATTCATAAAAAGATGAAATTTAAAAAAAAAATCACTAAGTGTGATTGGACCACTTTACCCATAGTATTATCAATTTATTACCAAATAAAAAATTCTTGACCAAATCCACTATGGATCTACTTGAAATATAGAAGGAAAGACTTTATATAAAGCCTAGTTACATGTTAACTTGAAAAATTACTCTACGTTATAAAAAGGAACATGTTGAGTTTTATACACAAGACCTCTTCACTAATATTTTTCAAACATGAACTTTGAAAAAAAAACTCACCTATTTTGATAGTTGAAAAATAATTTCACAAACTAGTAAATACCCAATTTTTTATATATGAGAAAAATAAAAATAAAAAAACATTGAACAAAAATGAAACATGTAGCTCGACAACAAATAAAATTTACCCAAAATGAAAATATCATTACCAATAACTATTTATGGCATACATGGTATTCTTAAACCCAAAATAAGATAAGATAAATTTTCAAGCTTAAAAGTTATCTCAAGATATTCCAATGCCCAGTTAGCCATTCCAACACCATGTTTGCACAAATATCCATAGAAACATTCAAACAACAGCCATGTTAGCAAACTTTAACATATCTTTATCAAAAAAATGGAGTGCTTTTATTCCTCCCCTAACGCTAAATAATTCCAAACACACTTTATCAATTCATCTAGTAGTAGCCAATATAACACTTCTCTCAACAAATAAAGTTTATACATTTTTATAATGCTTGTCAATCATAGATAAATAGATAATTTAAGGGGGGATATTATTCTTAACAAAAATTTATTATTCTTCAATATTCATGGATCTTCTATGTATTTCTCCTCAATCCACTATTGATCTTGATACCAATGTTCAGAATTCAACTACAAGTAAAAATATGGAAAAGTTTAAATTATGTTTTTTATTCTAAATAACCTTAATACATTTAAAATTCATCAAGGTTACATCTTATTTATTTAAAATTGATAAAATAAAATTAAAAAACATGTTTGCTCATAGAACTCAACCACTCATGACTACAAACTAATCACTAAGTAATTAATGATCAACATTAATTAAATTTAACAATTGAAACTTTATTTGTCTATTGAAGGGGGTGTTTCACTAGGAAATACATTCCCCATAAAAATAACAAACAACTTATAATATAAACTATGAATCATATGACTTAAAATGTTCTAAAACCTAGGGAATGAGTAGTTACAACAAAATGTTTGTGCAAAACATCAATTAGAAAAAAAATGCTTAGAAAAATGCCAAAATGCATGAAAAGATCAAAAAATAAAAGAAATTTTCTTTACACTAAGTGGGATTCGACCTCTTTACCTCTAGTATGTCCAGTTTATTACGAAAAAATAAAAAATAAAAACTTCTTGATCGAATCTACTATACAACTACTTAAAACATAGAAAGAAAGACTTTATATAAAATGAAAAAAGGAACAACATGAGTTTTAAACCCAAAACCTCTTTATTAATATTTTTAAAACTTCAAATTTGAAACCAACTCTCATATGTTAATATTTCAAATAAAATCTCACAAACTAGTATATAACCATATTTTTTCAATGCATAAGAAAAATAAAAATAAAAATGTATTGCATAATGTATCCCGATAATAAATAAAATTTTCCCATAATGAAAATGTGATGCCTAGTAAGTATTGAAGGCTCACATGGTATTTTTAAACCCATAATAAGACCAGATAAATTTAGAGGCTTAAATTTTATCTCAAGATATTCCACTAACCAGTCAGTTATTCGAATGCCATGTTTGTATAAATATCAATAAAAGTATTCAATCACTAGCCTTTTTAGTATATTTTAATAGATATTTATAAAAAAATCGAGCACCTTTCTTCCTCCTCTAACATTTAAGAATTAAAAATAATTTGAAAGAGAGACATGAGTAGATAGAATATTTTAAATAAATATGACTTGTGATCCATTTCAAAAGGTGGAAAACATATATAAAACAAATCCCATAGAGCGATGGAAACACTTTTCACCTTCATCCACCTCGATTAAGTTTGAATTTAAAACTCATTGACTTCTCTACTTTGAGAAGTGTAACGACTAGGGTGGAGGAGCACCGTCCAATGAAGGACACCTCGATCCTTTCCCTTTGATTATGAATTCTATGCTCGCTTGGCATGTGCACTTCATAAGACACTTATCCCTTCTAAGTGCCATGTAAATTACCTTGGTTAGATGTTTCTATTACGTGCTACCTATTTTGGCCTAGATAAATAATCAATGACTTTTAATTACTATTTATTTCTCTTGGATTGTGTATTTAATGGAGGACCATGCCTTAGAGCATTTAAATATCTTTCATAATTTCAAGGGATAAACATTTCCTAGAATGGTGGTTGTGTGTTGTTATGTCTATTTAGATTTATCTTTAACTTGCAATGTCTATTAAATGTCAATTCTGAAACTATAAAATTAGATTTAATAATATGTGGAAATATGGTGACAATGAATGTTGGATGCATTTGAATAGATGTGTATTGTTATACATGGTACCATGATAGAGCATTACTCAGATAAAGATATTTGGATATGGCTTTGTTATGGTATAGTTGTAAGTTATGTCACAATAAAAGATGAAAAATTAAAATAAATAAAAAATAAAAATTTAAGTTGTTATTTATAAGTGGTTGGAATGGTGTAACATTAGATTAGATTGAAATAAAATACATCTAATAGGTAATAGTAGTAAATATTTTGATAATGAAAATATTGTTTTCATTGTTAATGATTTAGAATAGCATAATAACAATAGAAAATTTGATTTAATGCCATTTTTTATATTGACTAGATATGATACAACAATTAGTGAATAAAGATAAGAATATATATATATATATATATATATATATATATATATATATATATATATATATATATATATATATATATATATATATATATATTTCTTACATGTCGCATTGTTTAGTAATTTTAATCCAACTAAGTTAGATGTGTAGCCTCCTTTTTATTTAAGTATTAAAAATAATTTTTCAATCCATTCGGTAGTGATTTCCAACTCCTCAAGTATTAAAAATAATTTGTTTTTAATCCAATACAACACCTTTAATCAAAAAATTAAGTTTATACATTTTTTTAATTCTTCTAAAGTTATGATAAACCAATAATGTAGGGGGGAAATATTATTCTTAACAAAACTCTTATTGTTCAATATTATTGGCTCTTCTATGACTTCCTCCTCAAGCCACCATTGATCTCAATACCAATATTTAGAATTCAACTACAAGTAAAAATATGGAAAAGTCTACATTATATGGTTATTCTAAAAAGCCTTTGTACATTTAAAATTGATCAATTTTACATCATGGTTATTTAAAATTGTTAAGATAAAATTACAAAAGATCTTTCTTCATGGCTCTCAACCACTCATGACTACCAACAAACCAATAAGTAATTAATGATCAACATTAATTATTATTAATTATTGAAACTTAATTTATTTATTAAATGGGGTATCTCATTATGATATGTGCACCTTGTACAACTAACAAAAAATAAATAATGTAAATTTTGGATCATGTGACCCAATAAGGAACAATATAAAAGTAAATAAAGTTGATTTTATGGACTCTATGATCCTGATCTTATAAGATGTTATCACATGAACAATAGATATCCCTCATTTCACAAAGAATAAATTTGATGAGTGTCCCCACTTAATTTTATCATAAAAAACATCTAAGTCCAATATTATAAAGAAATAGTTTTTTTTTTCAAAACTTGATCTATGTAGGTCTAGTTTAAGCATGGATGGTATCATTATAATGATCTCATTAACATCTACACATTTATCTTATGTTTGAATTGAATTGGTACATGTCTAGGGACCTGTTCAAAGTTGATGTTCTCGACTTAATTATCATTCATGGAATAATCATAACACACTAATGATCTAAAAAATTAGTAATGTTCTTAAAAGATAAAAAATGAATATGTGCAAAGATAAAGTATTCTTAGCTTGCTTATTTTTCATATTAAGTGATCAATTAAATCAAGGTTGAAGATAGCATGCATGGTTGGGGCTACCAAGTGTAGTTATGTAGACTTATTTTTCATAGTTCCTCATAATTTCATGCAATGTTCACATGGTTCATAGGGAAATTTTTAGAGATAAATTTCAAAAAAGTTAAAACTAGCATTGAAAATTTCCAAGTTTTATAATAGACTTCCTTTTTTTAAAGTAAAAGGTATGATCACAAAATATTATTATTATTATTATTATTATTATTATTATTATTATTATTATTATTATTATTATTATTATTATTATTATTATTATTATTATTATTGACTTTTTATCACATTATTCATGCAATTGATTCAATAATTGTGAATGCACAAGGAAGAGTGGTGATCGGTTTAAAGTATCATGCATCAAAATGCAAACAAAATTCTTATATTCACCATTGAAAGTGAACCTTTATAGTATTATGGAGAGGTAGGTAAATTATTATAAATAAATGAAATTTATTCTTGATTTGGGTATTTTAATAGTTAGTCATATTGATAGTTGTTATCTTATGGTCATTGGTAATCTTTTGGTTATTATCTAGCATAGCTTGAGCTTCATATAGTGAATTCTATTTGTGTTTTTTTAAATCTCAAGTAGTTTATTAGTTTATTTATTTACATAGTGAGTTGAAGACTTTAGAATAATAGATAATTACTCAATAAATGGTGAAATTTCAATATTTTTGGTTTTTATTAAATCCTGATGTGGTATGTAAGTTTATTGGGGCAAAGTTTTAAAATATTTATTTCTTTTGAATTAATTTATTTATTATCATTCTATTTTATTTTGTGAATTATTCATATTATATTTTGGGACTAAATTACTATGAAATATTAAGTGAATTGTCATATTCCTTTCCTATTATTAGTATTTGTGTAAGGATGTGTAGGATGGATTTGCATAAGCTATAATCTACTTAATGTTACTTTATTTTTTAAATCTCACTTGTGTTTACCCAATGAATAAATCTTGTTGACATAGGTTTATTCGATCAAAATATTTTCTATATATAAATTGTCTTACCCCATTTTATTGATGATTTTGAGTTCAAAAGTGTAAATAAGACCTAAATTATCTAGTCATTTGTTTGTTGCATGTGCTCAGTCATATATCCATTTTTAGACTTTAATGGTTATGCATAAATTTAATTATAAATTATAATTCATGTTTTTCAATTATTTTGAGTTATCAAGTGTGTAACCTTTTTGTTCATTGAAATATTTGTCTAGGTTGTAACTCGTGATTGTTTTTCCAATGATATAAAATTGAGTAAAATAATCATTGTGACTTGAGTTAATTTTTTAGTGTATTTCACTTGTTAGATTTATATATCTCAACCCCCCCGCCTGCTCTCAAAATAATAAAATAGAAGAGGATAGGTTAACTCCATTATCTTTATCTTGAAGTTTAATTTTCTCTACTAAGAAGAGTTAATAGGTCTTCCTAGTATAAATAACTATATCCTCTATTCTCTCTTAGTTTTTCTAATAAATAAATAGGTCTATACATCAAATCCAATAAATTAGAACCATTTCTAAGGAGTATTCAATTCAATTAGTCATTAATTATACTCCTCCCCATTTAATATGTTGATGTGGCTCATTTAATTGTTATTATATTGAAAATATCCCTAGTCTCATGTGTTATCTTTGATTAGTTGACACATTATTATAGTGGTAGGGTAATTTTTTTATACCTTTAAATCTTAAAAAAAAACTAACACCTTTTTGTGGATCATTTAGTTGTTGTCATATTCAACAATTCCTTAGTCTATGTTTCAAGCTTTGATAAATAGTAGCTTCCCATAATAGTGGATTAATCCTTATCTTTCTTATCAACTCTGATAGAATAGGTAAGCCATTTATGTGGATTATTTAGTTTAATTGATCATTAAATATAGTCCTTACCATTTAACATTTTCCCTGGGAATTTAAATTATTTCTACACTTGAAGGATATTTGCTATTTAATTTAAAAGGTGGTGTTTTTGTCATTTTTGGCATATGGTTAGAGTGATGGGATAAGTTGGCTATCTCGATAACTCTACCCATAAATTGGTGCCATTTTTTGGGAATAACCAATCTATTATTCGTAATCTTCACTTTTGAAGTGAATGATTCATTGAGGTTGAATAATTAGATCCTCTTGTGTATCCCATTTTATATAGGTTTAAGTAATGTTTAGGTTCAATTAAAAATTTCATTATGTTACATTGGGTTTTTTTTATATTCAAAATTCATATTCATCAAGTTTTTCAAGTCAGTATGGTGGGTTTATCAGTTTAGAATATTTGGATCAAAATTATAAGGGTTTTGGGGCTTCCTCTTGTTTTAAAATGTGTCTATTTACTAGCTTTCATTTATTGATCATAGAATTATCAAATTAACATGACCTAATTTTAAAATTTTCATGGTCATTTCTCCAAAACAATTTGTAATTTAATGTTTTTCATATTTGATCGCAGTTGTGACAATAAGAGAAAGGATTATTTATAGGTATTTGCTCATCTGATTGATGACATTTATATAGATAATGATGGTGTTGTAATCATGATATTCATTTAAATTTTACATTGGAATGTCAATGATGGTTTCATTATCTACTTAATAAAATTATAAAATTATGGGAAAAGTGTATAATTCTTCTAGTTCAACCATTTTTTTGATAAAATAAATATTGTGTTCTTGTTTTGAATTACTTTCATAGTAATACACAAAATCATGATGAAAATATTGAATATTCTAATATATGATTTAGGAAAACTTTGAAAATACTTCATTAAAAAATTGATACCAAATTAGGTAGTGGTTGTTATGTTTTATTATGATGATTTTGATGGGGATGTCAACTTTCATTTTAAATACAAAATCTTACTGACCTTCCCATGTTTGTAAACTATCCTTGAATTATAATTTTGGATTTCATAATTTTTGCATACATAATGGTTGATCTGAACTATATGTGGTTAAATATGAAATGGAATACATACTAAACCTATAAGCTCATACAATGAATAAGAACCCATGGCATTTGAATATTTTAGAGAGATGGAACAATAGACAAGTCAAAGTGGTGATAGAAATGTTGATCCAAAAATAATAGACTATAAATTTTATGAATATTCCAATGTAGATAAATTTGAATCTTATTCACCTAATGATTTTTCTTCATGTGATGTGAATAGTGTTATATCTTCCCAGTATCATGATACAGTTGAGTATAGTGGTGAAATTCATTATGCTAGTTTTTTTTACCTTTTTTGAGTTTTAATAATGATGGTTCCCATTATGAGAAAGAATATTTATTGATTTCAAATAATTGTCTACTTTAAAATGTTTTGGGTAAAGTATTTTCTATCCTATAAATTATAATTGATAGTAAAATAATGAGGAAGGAATATGTTGATCACCCCATTGGTGCAACATTGGTGTATATGTGCATATTTTAATGGTTTTGATCATCCCGATGTTTTGAAAAATGATGGTCATTATTGTTTGATTTAACTATCTACTAATGCTTATATTATTGTGCATTTATGTTGATAGTTATTATGACATGTAGTCCAATCTTGGATTCAAATCTAAGAAGGGTTCTCTATCCACTCAAATTGAATAAAGGTATGAATACAATGTTTATTAAACTCTTTTTTAGGAGAACTCAGTTATAGAAAACCTTTGCATCCTTTACAAAATTGAATTGGATGATTTAAATGAGTATGTAAACATGATGATTTTATATGTGACATTTATTTAAAAATAAAAATGATAATGATAAAAGTACTAAGGATCTAAATCTTTTTCATCACTATACTAATATGTTGTTTGAGCTTGAGCCAAAACTTATATTATATCATCAAGACAATTTAGAGCATTATGATTTCACTTGTGATTTAGATTATGAGCATGATAAATTTGGAAACAATGATGGAATGGATTATTTTGAGATGTAAAATAATCCATTATTTGAGTATTTTCATTCATTGGAATATCATTTTGAGTCTATAAATACATGTGATTATTGTATTTATAATGATTTAATTGATTTTCCTTTATTCTCATTCATGGAAAAAGTAATTGTTTCTAAGGGCATTGATTTTTTTATTATTGAAAATGAAATATTTGTTCAATATGATAATTATAAGTTGTTAAAAAAAAATATTGTCCCTAAAATTTTCAATTTGGACTCCATTTCTAGTGATTTACTTCAGATGTATTCAATTATTTGGAATAATTAGGTTGGTTGCATCCTATGTGGGTTTGCAACATTTATTTATAATTCCAAATGATTACTTAAATATTGAATTTAATGTTTTAGGCATATTATCATTAGTATGGTAAACAAAAATGAATTGATTAAATTTTTGATTGGTTTTACTTTGCATATTTTAGTGACCTTATTAATGTGAAAGTAATTATAACATCTTCAGATGATTTTAGTTAAGTGGTTTTATAGGTGCATATTATTATATGTTATTTGGAGGTTACTTTGAATTGATTAGATTGGTATCATACCTCACATTATTATTTAATGATTTTATTCAGAAAGAATAAGATCACATAGTTTAGTTTAGGTTTTACATTTTAGCATGTAGGTTATTATATTTTCATTAAATAAATGATGTAATATCACAATAGTATGTAGATCATGTTTATGTCTCAGTATAACTTCACAAATTTTTAGTTGAAGGATGTAGATAAATTTTGATCATTAATTTTGTTAATAATTCACATGTCTAATTCATCTAGATAATTTTAGGATCTATTTATACCCAAGGGGGTATCCATCCCATAG